>JABFOV010006038.1:0-11213 GCA_022817685.1 Aradophagus sp. ZL-2020
AAATAGGCTTGATAAACGAGGTATACGTATGGTTGATTCAGCCATATTGATAACAGAAACATGAATACCAAATGCAGTTTTATTAAATACATATCTCTATACTTTAAATAAAAAACATAATCATATTCATTTTATTTTTTTACATATGTATGCCATTCCATATACACCATAAATTATAGGTAATTAAAATAAAAACGTTCAGATATATTCGTTTATCTGTAGGTGGATCTAATTTTTTCTCCGTGCATAAGAAAAAGTCGTTGGGAAAAATACAACGAATTAACGTTGATTTGACATTGAACTAAATGTTAACTTTAAAATGTTAGAAGAACATTGAGTTTTCGCTAACTCAGCAATTGAAAACTGACATTTCATGAGAAGTTAAAGTTAAATTGATAAATCAAATGTAGTTTTTTGTTGGATCAATTACGGATCACCACTGAAATAGCCAATACAAACCAACATTGAAAAGCACATACTTAAACACTTATTTATTAACTTTTCTGAATTAATTTGTGAATTTTTATAATATTTTACAGCAAGAATTTACTTATTTTTAGTCCCTAATTTTTTGTCACATATTCACCGAAATGTCATTAACTCAATTAAAAGTAAATCGTAGCGTGGCTCGTGACATTACACGACACTCGCTGTCTTTATATTTCTGCAACTGATTTCACGTAAGACGAAGCTCTTTCATTTCAGCATTAACACAAAACATTTGACAAGCACGCTGATTTACCTATAAACGAGTCACGACAAAACAATGCTCTCCGTCTGACAAAGAGTCGCAATTACGTGAATCAATTATTACAAGTCAGAATCGGCGCGCGCGTTTCATTACCAATACATCCAATGACGAAATTCGCGATTTAACGAGCGGTTAGTCATCTTGGTCTAAAAAGGCAAAGAACACGAGGGAGAGGAGGACAAAAGAAAGGAAAAGGCTCGACGCGGAACCTGCGAAGGAAGATAATGCCTGTTAATTGTCGTCCATAATTTCTTTTATCCTTTTCTTTTTTCTTTTTCGTTAACCTTTATTCACGAAACTTATTCACGCCCCAGGATACGCCTGGCCTCCGCAAGTACTTCGCTCTGTAATGCATTTTACTTGCTTCGTCGCACCTCCGCTTTGTAGAATCCTACTTCCACGCGAGCTAATGAACTGCATAATAAATTCGATTTGTCGTGAGAAGTAGATTAGAATTTAAATTGCCATTGATTTTACGTTAAAAAATCGTAAACGTTGTTTTGTCGTGGCAAAATTTAGTTGTTTATGACAGGTTATAGTTTACTTGAATAAGAATTAAGTTGGCACCCAGGATATTCAGATTAAGTCAAAGGTAAATTTTCTCAAGAAAAATAATTTATTCATACCACGAGAGAATTTTCTCTCGTCGAAACATTGACTGGGAAATCTACTTAAAATATCGCATAGAAAGTTTGATACGACATTTTTCGCCAGAAGATATTTTGTATAAAAATTAAGTTATAAGCATTTATTGACTGAAAAATTGACAATTTTTAAATACCTGGAATGTAATAGATAAATTATAATATATTATACAATATATTTTAATTCAGAATTGGAGTTTTCAACTTTCTCAACCTTCTTTCAGCCTCGAAGTAGCAATTTCGGAATTATACGCACTTTTGGGACTGAGAGGAGGTTGAAACTTCATCACCGACAAATTTCAACTCGGGATACCTTAAATATACATTACTTTAAACATACAACTTATAAAAGTGTTGTTTTATTGTTGACTTTATATTTTAACTTTAGTAGACCCAAATGTCATTCATTAGAATATACATGAACATTATATTATTGAAAATTATTATAAACGTAGAACTTAAATGAGTATTGTTATATTGTTGTATTTTTTGATACGGGTCTACTAGACCCAGTAGTCATTTCATGTATACATTTTTTTTCATTCTAATGTATTCTTATCATTTAATTCTTAATTAAAAATTATATTTCGATAAAATAACGGTGACATTAAATCTAAAACACAACAGATCAATTCTCGAGCATCGTAATGAATTGCAACGAGCGATTAAAATCAGATAACAAGTAACACGACTTTTTTTCCCTTTTCTTCGTTTAATGTGGAGTCGTCAGAGAAAGTAGTTATAGTGGAGTCATCGTTTCCTTTGTTCGTGAATTGATCATTTGAATTTACACGCATCGAACAAGTACCGGCGAATAATGATCGAGGTACAGTGAACTTCTGGGGAAAAAGGCAC
Source organism: Aradophagus sp. ZL-2020 (assembly GCA_022817685.1). Classification (NCBI taxonomy): domain Eukaryota; kingdom Metazoa; phylum Arthropoda; class Insecta; order Hymenoptera; family Scelionidae; genus Aradophagus; species Aradophagus sp. ZL-2020. The sequence continues at coordinate 2,251 of JABFOV010006038.1, forward strand.
ATCTTTTTAAGGGCAATCGTGGGCGAGTCGTCTGCAACAGTCGCGTTGTCTCGCTCGCCCGCTTTTTGAGCCACATACGCGCGCAGCTATTTTATAGCGAGACACAAAGAATATAATCTCAAGGTGCATCGCCACCTCTTTCGCTTTTGTGCTAACGCGCGCGAGCGCGCGCTCTCGAAGAATTCCATTAGTCAAATTCTCAGAATCGCCGACAAGGAAAAAAAATGATTCGGTCTCGGAGGATCGATAAACAGTTTTTGACATTGAACAACTTGAGCACTCGTTATTCGCGCCGAAGAAAATACTTTGGCCATATTTTTTTATTTTTCTTTATTTATTTATTTATTTATTTTTTTTTAATTTTGTTGCTAAGCGAATTCACAGCCTTGAAATGTTTTTTAACTTTCTTGCGAACAAAGAGAAACGGAAAGTCAAATGTGTGCGATAATCATTCGCACGTAACATCGCGTTTTCGCGCGGTGCAACACTTTTGTGCGGCTAAAAAGAAAACTAAAATAAAAAAGAAAAGGAAAAAGCGAAACGTGGAAACCAAATTAGGGTAAAAGCAATACTCCGTTCGTTGCAACCGAACATTCGTTGTGATCGTTATTCACGATGTTGGCCAATTTATAACGAACCAAGTCATTAGCCCCTGGTTCATGTCAAAGTTGGCTTATCCATTCGTGACTGTTTCGTTAATTATTGTTTCTCATCATCAGATAACTTTTTCTTAGTTTCGGAAATAGGGTTTTCTGATTCTTTATATGGTATTGAACATGAAACATGGTATTATGATAATAGAGAATGGATGTGTTATGAAAAAAGTGACTTTTTACAGAATGAAGGGTTGAATTGATGCAAAAAAATGTGACGAAGTACTTGCCAAACGTATCGACGAGTTACAGGAGTTGACTTATTTCACCGAGGTATATCGAGAGTATTTCGAGAATGAAACGCGTCAATTAACAATTGTAAAAATATGAAATGAATTATGCCAATCAAACATTGGTAAATAAAATTGCATACATTTTCACCAGCATCAATTATTGTAAATTGAGATCGATAAATTCTAAATACAAATATGAACTATTCAGCTGCAGATGCAAATTAATTATACGTAGACAAAAAGAACGATTTTGTAGTAACGAAAAATTCACTTTCCTCTATGCAAATTAAAGCCAAAGTAAATACTTATACCTGACATAGAGTTAACTTTGTAACGTCAGATTAAAGATCGTCCGCCCAATAATTTCCAATCGTGTTTTGCATTCGAATTAACGATCGATCGGCTTATCAAGGTCATATTTAATAGGATAATGTCTGCGTTTAAAATCCAAAGTCACTTAGTAAACATCGAAATTACTTAGGAGCCTGTTGCAAATGGCCGGCCACGTGACGAAACCGCAAACGAAAAAAGTACCCCTTGTTGTCCTTAGAGAAACGATCGAGCCAGGCCTAAAAACGTGTCTGGACCTTGAGCCTCCTTAAAACTGCATCCCAATGTCATAAAGAGCACTTATCTCGGTGAATATGTCAATCCTTCAAAGCCGGCTCCCGCTTGGGGCGCTGGACGTGTTGTGTCTCTGACCAATGCTGTCCGTTCCGTAGAAACCCTTGAAGTCTGGACTCGGCCCGAAAATGGCAGCGGCGTCATTACCGCTGGCCGACGGAAACGACCTGTGAAGGTGGTGGTCGACGACCACCAAGACCCTCGAGCCAAAGAAGGCCACCGCTAACCGCCGAGACATGGACGCCCTGGAACTGCAAGCCGCACTGGTCAAGTTGGACCCGGCGACCACCGTGACCCCGATCGGGCCCAAGCTGATCCCACGCGTACCGATCGATATAGAAGTCGACCTCAACGTCGACGAAAACGACCTCACTCTGCAGAACGTGCAGAACAATGCCCAAAGCGAGAGAAAGTCTTCCGTCAGGAAGTCGCACGATGGCCAGAATCACCTGGGGACGAAGGTCAGCCAACTGTCCAAGTGCTCGATCGCGGAGGTCAGGTGACACCAGCCGGCTATTGGCGTGAGCATCGTCTATCACACGTACCCGCCGCATAGGGGCGGCAAACATCACGGCAAACATCATTCGAAAGATAAGAGGCATCATCACCACAATACTCTTCACCATCAACATCACAGAAGTCACGCGGTGAGTCCTGTGCATGTGGATCAACTCAGACTGTAAGAGAAAAGTTGTTTGTACTACATCAACAATTTTTGGTACACCGCCCTGATAGAAATTAATATTGCAATGGTACAAATGTAACGCACGACGTCAATATGACAGGGTAAATTTTACTACTAACTTAGCCCTGATAAGAACAAATTTTCTGATCAGGACTATATTGACGTTGCACATTACAACCGCATCTGACATTTCTATATGGGTGGATGTACGACCAATTCGTATAGTCGTAGTCCCTTTCAGTAAGCTAAGAGGTATCTTGATTTAAAACATCTGAGATCTTAAAATAGTACTCAAAAATTGAAAATTACTGCAACTCAAGAATTTTTTTTTGTTTTTTTATTCCATATCAAAATGAAATTAAAAAAACGTATACTTGTCGACGGTTAAATTGTCGAGGTCGTAAAAGTCGTTTAAATCCGTTAGTAATAAAATTTGCTGTTCATAATAAATAATTATAAACGTGAAAATACAAGATGATGAAGCATGTCATAAAATTGCATCGAATAAAATTATTACCTATAGTTCATAGATGTTGCAAATGAGCCTCGCCTCGAATGCAACATTGATTTTCATACTGGATCAGATTTCAAATTTAAGATTCTACAATTTACTTTACTTAAAGTTAATTTTGAATTTGACGTCAAATATTTATATATGATATATAATATTTATCGCAATATACAGTTACGTTACTATCGTCAATTATAAATGCTCTACGTCTAAATTTATAATTTCAAACGTTTTTCAATCGTTTTACGATCTTGCTAAAAGATACTTTCAGATCTTTTATTTAATTCTAATTTTAGACATTTTTAATTAAATACTCTTAACAATATGTTCTTCATGAATTAGGACATATTTTTGCATAAAAAGTAATTCCAACGTGTACTTAGAATCAGAAGTCGTTATTTTTGTTCATATTAAATGTATCGTGCTTAAATGCATGAAAATTTAATTGACTGTATCACGGGAAAAAAATATATAAAATTTCAATATCTTAATGTTTCATCATTTTGTTGTTTTCAACAATTCACAAATCACGAACAATATTTCGAATCCGAAGCGCAAACTTTTCAATAACATCCAACTTTTTATCAGGTAAAACTTACTTGCTTCATTTTTCATGCATTACAAAGAAAAGTCCCGGCCTTAAAACTCGAGAAAAATGCAATAATGTCTTAAATATTTTCATCAAATCATAAATTACCTGTAAGATTAAAAATGAAAAACTTTTTTAATTAAATCTCAAAGACAAAAAACGTAGCCAAGAAACTCTCAGAACGAAAGCACCTTTGTAAAAAATACATGCCATTCCGATTGTAGCGAGAGAAAAAAAAAAGAAAGATATACTAGCAGAGCGCGCGTGATATAAATGCAGTTTCAATCATAATCCGACGAGCAAACTGAATGGGATAAAAGTTAACGCAAATGAAATCGCGAGGTTGTTATCAACGAAAGCGTTAAATATGAGCGAATGGAAACGCCATTGTGCGAAACGAGTCGAGTAAATTTAAGGGGCCCAAAACAATTTCACATAAAAAAAAAATAAATAAATAAATAGTCGGCAAAAATACCTCAGCATAAATGATCGACAACCCACGCAATTATGTAACTTATCGGACAATTTGCCAGCGGAATGTAAACTCTAACTGTAAGCCCATAAAACTGCCGGATCCACTCGACGGGGCGATAATTTTTCCCTTTTTTTTTTCATCCCAAGGGCGGCAACGATTGCGCGCCTCTTTGGCGGCATTCGGCCGCCGAGCTCGAAAGTTACGCGCGTCTACATATTGTATGCGCTTTGGCGCACGTCTATCAGCCGGCTGGCAGACAATGGGACGCGCTTCGACTAGTATTCCACTTCGCTTCTGCTTAAAGCCACGCAAGATACTTAATGCTAAGAACGGTAATGCACATGTCAGTCTCGAGTGTGTTTATATTGACGGTCTGTTGGATCTGATTGTAAGTCGCTGGATAAAAATTAGTTGCGTTAAAATTGATTCATTATGTAACTCGATCCGTATGTATTTTTGCTCGTCGGATTGTTCCATTTAATGGTTTGCTTTTCTGAAACAAACATAAGTGAAATACAAAAAGTATATGAATTACTTTGAAACAAGTTTATGTTACTTGAAACAAGTATGTGTTACTTGTTTCAAGAAAAATATACTTGATCCAGATATAATGAATTTAATTGAGAAAAGATTACAACTGTAGTGAAGATATACATTGAAGCAAGAATCTATAAGATTGACTAAATTGAAATATACTTGAATCAATCATACGTTACTTGAAAAAAGTATATGATATTTTTGAATACGTTTGAAAAAATACATCACTTGTTCCAAAAGAAATATATTTGGTACATTTTTGTTTCAGAAATGTTTGAAACATGGTGTGTTTAAGTTTTATCGTTGAAATAAAATTCGTATTAAAAGAAAGTAACTGAAAACTTTTTTTCGCTAAATTTTATTTCTTTTTTAATTTTTGAAAATAAAACGATTGCAAAATTTTTTCAAGCTTGTTTCTGTTGTCAATAAATCTAAAACAACATCCTGTACGAACAACAATTAGTCCTTAATGATTAATTTCAATCGGCTGATTATTAGTAATTTGTGAATAATTGATACTCCAAGATTATTTGTTCAAAGATCTATTTTTATGAGTGTAGTGAACAAAAAAAGATTTAATCATATATCATACACAAAGTTTATAAAAAAGACGACAGGAAAATTATATATTTTCCATCATTCACTGTTCATTTTGAAATCGATGCATTCCATTGATAAGCAATAATTTATGGTTGTTATTGTTGTTAATTGGAGATAAAAATCACGAGTTGCGTTAATCGATAAGGAAAAAGGTTTGAATCCCGGTAGGAAATGCATTGCATACATCATGCAAATGCTAAGTCATCGTGCACACTTCTGAAACACAAACATAACACCAAGGTGAAACCTCAAATGCGTTTGATTTTCTCATAAACTAATTGAGACGACCATTAAAGCAAATATTAATTCATATTCAACCAAACTATTTGCATGCCTTCAATTTCCGATACCAGTTTATTATTTCTCTTTATATTTCGATGCAAATCATAACTTTTCTGATAAATTATAAACGTCAACAGTGAATGTTTCGCTAATGAATAAAGTGCAATAAAGTGTATTAAATTTTCCCTGAAAAATTATGTCGGGGAATTTGCTACAAAGTGTTATTACTTCATTAAATTTTACTCGCACATCAATTTTTAACAATTGCTTGATTAAGAAACACGGCAGCACTTCGCGCAACGGACAAAACAAAATTATTGCAAATATATGATTTAAAATTATTTATACTTATCTTCAAGGGAATGAACAGGAGAGATAAAATATTTTGTAACTTAATCCACTTAATATTTTTAATTAAATATTTTCTCTATTTTAAATTAACCTTTAAATTTCTATTCGAGTCTAACAAACCCGAACGAAAAAAATAATGAAACAAAATTGATTTGTGCGTAATTAGGACAGTCAGGAACGAATGATCATTTAAGGGTTACACGTCCTACATAGTTATTGATTACTCATAGTCATTAAATATTTCAAATAATAATCTCTATGAAAAATTAATTAAAACATTTACTGAACATTTTAGTATATCAAAAATATTCTGAAATTATACGCATTATAAATTTATACTTATTAATTATACATTCTCGATTAATAGTATACAAAAATATGGGTAAATCATTAATTATTTAAAATAATTTTTTGTTTGATGTATATTTAGTCAATTATTTTAAAAAAAGATATCATCCCCCTAAGATTGCATCCACTACATTTGCATGACAAGACAACACCCTTCGACCTCCATTCAAGTACCAACGTATTCTCTGCTTGTTACAACAACTCTCGGTCGCGTGTCGATTAATAGATTACTTTTAGGTCGGCATCATGCAGGCGTCCTCAGATGCGGGCACAAGAGTAAAATCACATCGAATAAATGGTGACTGAAAGTCACACGACAGATAATACTTTTCGAATGCTGGCATATGCTGCGTTACCATTATATGAAACGTCCAATATGCTGATACGACGAAGATACTTTAACGAACGAAGTGGCGTTCGATTGAAACGAGCCAATTGATATTTATTTGATTAATTGAGCGTGAAATAAGACAAAAAATACGACCATTCGGTCCTTTTCCCATTTTTATAAATAATTTTTATGTAATTTGCATTATTATATTTTTGACGCCAATTTCAAATTTCATACACTATGCCCTTTTTTTAATCATCGCAAATCTGGAACAATCGCAATGCGCATTACGCTGTCAAAGCAGCGACGTATTTCCTCAGCGTTGCATGCACCAGAATTTACTATCATCTTTCAGCCATTTACGTTCCCGCTCTCAGCCGCATAGATATTACAGATCAGGTTCTCGTGATGCGATCGGAATCACTAATGTGACTACCGTGAATCACTTGTCCACTCCAACGTGCTGTCGATATTTGCATTCATTATTTACACAAACTGTAATTATGCACACTTGTGGATCTGCGATCCTACCCGCTATTAACATTGTTAATCTATATCCGATATTTAAACATTTAACTATGAAAAAGTGACAAACGACGAATGTATTCGTTAAGTTTGAATATCGGAGTAAATTTTATACTTTAACGAACTTAGTAGGAATTTTATTTTTAGTTTTATTATATAAATGTCAGTGTATTGTTAAAGAATTAATTACATTTTATTTTATAAAATATCGATCGAACGTAAAATAACATTTAATTGACAAATATTCTTGACATCATACTAATAAATGTTATATTAAAATTTCAAAAGAGTAAAGTTATTGAGCTGGCATGGACAATTTGTTACGAAGCAATTACAAACATTTGGAATCATTGAAATTAATGAACATTGTTTTTCTGTTTCAGGTGAGTAATCATTAACTGTCCGAGTAAAGTGCAGTAGAGGGTGAGTCGACAAGAATAAATTCCCGTAACTTTGACTGCGTCGAAAAACAAATTCGAAAAATACGTGCCAACGCCCCTACGTTTTCAAACAACCATATCAAATGAAAAAGACTTGATTTGTAGATGTTTTTTCTTTGATTAATCCGAGAGCTATCGCATACGCTTTTCAACGACAACCAAAATTGCACGAGGTAAAACTGTCTACTGTCCGGAAAAAATTCCACACAAAATTTTGACACGACTGTATGAATCAACCAAATGTTATTTTTTCATTCATTAAATTTGTATAGAATTTTGAGCAAATAAATATTGCAATAAATTAAAAATTAAATAATTTGCAATAAAGCAATTGAAATAAACTGAACGTATTTTTTACGCAGTAAATTGTGTGAATAAATGTTAACGAGCTAAATATCAAACAATGTTGTGCATCTGTTTTTATCATCTACTTGATGCAATTGAATTTCGATTGGATCTTTTATTCGCATGCGTGAAGAAATCAATAAACGAGCGCCGTACCTATCATGATATATCCGTACATGCGCGGCGAAAAAAAAGTTGGTTCAACAAAATTGTTTGGTCAAGTTATTTTATTTAATATTTTATATAATTATCAAGTCACATGCACGGACAACGATTTGAATCGAATGAGTAAATTTAGTTTATTACTAAATTTTTTGAGAACATATTTTTTCTGAAAGTAAATAAAAACATAAATAAAAAAAATATATATACACTTTATGAGCATAACAAATTAATTTATTCCAAATATATCATAATGGCTCCAAAACGCATGATATATTTCCATTGGCGGCAATCGTACCTCGAGCATAGCAACGTTCCAAACAAAGCCGACGCCCCCATTTCCCGCGGTCGAAAATACGTCTTTAAAGCTCGGACGATCCAAGGCTTTTGCGACAATTTCGCGCAATTAACTCGCGCCTACGTTTCCGGGCCGAAAACTCGCGCCGCGTGCCGCACGAATGTAGGTGAAATGTGAATGAGCGCATCTGTCATCGTGGCGGAAAATTTATGCGGCAGCCTAATTGGCGTTCGCGTGGATTTTGTAACCCGCTTGAGTTCAATTGCCACGAAACTTGTCACGTGGCCAACTGGGCTAGGCCATTCGTCATTGCGTTGGCACACGTCGAATCGTTTGCCTTACAAAAAGCAAATGTCTAGTTTTGTTAGTTAGACACTAAAGTGTCTCAAATAGAGACCTTCTTATTGTCTTAGACACCTAAAGTGTCTTAAATTGAGATACTTTCGGTGTGCTGAACATGAAAATGAGATACTTATTTTTTATTGTAATCAAATCAGATGGAATGTGAATGTCAATGCTGATAGGAAATGGCGTTCTGAGCTTGCTGAAAATGTCGAGCAAATTACACAGTGTTTGGTCAAAGTTTGTCGAACATTGGAGGGAATTCGCACAAAATCGAGGCAAAGTTTAAGCTAGTTTGGTTCTTTCGAGCAAGCAAACTTGGCTCGGAGTTCGGTTAGTTTACGCTAAGTTATCCTTAATTGTAAAAACACATTTATTGGTCTAATTAATGGCGATATGATTGGAATAGTTTTAAGCTGACTCGTAGAAGAAAATGCAGAATTAGAAGAGTTTTCATGAAACATGTTTATTAAATTATTAACCCTACACATATATCGCAATTTTTTTTCACCTTAAGGGGGTTTTTCGTATCTTTTGCCTTAAAATAGGGCTATATTTAAGATTTTTTTTTCGAGAAACAAAACAATACACACGATTGAGGTTTTCATCATTATTTCGGCGATATATTGGAC
>JABFOV010006039.1:0-11211 GCA_022817685.1 Aradophagus sp. ZL-2020
GGCGCGATCAAACAGTGAATATATATTCGCGAACGCGTATTTTGTTCGGCGGTTCTTTGAAACTGGCTTTACGTCTGCGCCGAATTTCAAGCGATGAGTCACACCGCGTCCATTACCATCGGCAAAGAGCCAGCCGTTTAATTCACGTCCGTTTGCCAACGAGGGTTTGCGCGTGTCGTCGTTTATGTCTCCGAATGCCGAGGGAGATTCCGCAGATATAGGTATAGCTGCGGCTATAAGACGGGCGATTGATTTTTCACGCGACGTATACGCTCGGTTACGCTTTCGCCGAGGCGCGCGATCTATTTCACGGTAGTCGATACGGTTTTTGCGGTGAATTCGAAAGGGCAAAAACAAGTTTAAGAAACGAATCGAATAAATAGAGTATAGAAATTGGAAATGTGATACAAATAAATAAACAAATTAGAGAAAAAAATACAAGCAGAGTGGCGACAACGCTTTAAGGACAAAGTTCACTCTTTTTACATCTGCTTTTTTTATTTATATTGTAGAAAAAAAAAAGAAAAAAAATGGAAAGACAATTTTATTATAAATTGTAGGAAATTATTGATATGAAATTATGATATTGGGTATAAATTAAAGTAGTTACTTAAAATTATATTATGTAAGAAAATAGTAAAACCAAATATTCGTAAACAAAGAAACTAGATCAGAAAATAATTATGGTAAAATTAAATCTTGATTACTTTAGGAAAATATCAACAACTGTAACATTGCTGATAAGTTTTTATTAAAAAATCACCATAAATAATTTAATTAATACAAACTATTCTATATTTTATTGAATTATACGTTTAATTCATAGATCCGATTCAATAGAATTTAAAATAAATGGTAAATTTGTTATTCATTAAAAAAGGACAAATAAATATGAAACAAATTGTTAAATAAACAATACATAAAAGTGAAGGATAATTTTAAAATATAATACTAGTTGTAATGTATATAAAATTGTCCTTATAAATATAATCAATAGAAAAAGTATAGGCTATAAAGAATATTATAAATAAAAAAATTACTTTATTCTTCACCTGCGATTCCCACAGATGTGTGAAATTTTGTCGCAGACTTGCAGGTGATCGTTGATGCGGATGGATGAGCGGGTGCGCGAGATAAGCCTGCTCATCCGTGTCTGAGCGTGGATTATGTTGACGACGCACTTGGCCAAAGGATGGATCGATGCGTAATTGCTGCTGCAATCCTTACAAGAAATTGACATACGTTTTTCACTGGATCCATTTTTGCCATATGTACAATCTTCAGTTTCGTTTCTTGAACAAAAAATGCTGAAAAATTATTATTTTTTAAAAAAAATATGTTTTGTCTTTGTTTATGAAGTAAGAAAAAAACATTACTTTTAATGTTTAGGTTAAAATATTTAAATTTTCAAAATTACATATATTTTTAATATATTTGTAACATTTGCAATTGATAATAAGTTATAGAAATATGTGTTTTAATTTAGTACATAGATTGCTTATATATTTTTATTTTTGTTTGTTTACACAAGAAATTTTATTTTGTTTTCAATATTAAATTATAAGATACTTCAATAGTATACAAAATTTTCTCACTTTTTAAAATAGTAACATTATTGTTGAATAAAAAATATACAAATTGTTATATAAAAATCTGTACTTTTTCTTTTCGTTGGAAAGCTTTTTCTGTTGCACAATTCTGTAAACTGATGTTTGAAAAGCGAATCTAATAATTATGTTATCTTTTTGTTTGCATACTTTTTTCTATTTTACGCATCAGTACACTTTGCGGACAGTTTCATCTGTTCGTTAAAGTTTTTCTTAAATAAGAAAGAAATGGTGAATGAATTTATAACTGATAAAAAGAAAATAAATAAATAAAAAAATACTTCATTTAAAAATTATTATTTACTAAATAAATAACTGAAAATGTGTTCTTTCATGCAAAGAGCATGAAACAGGATGTGTAACAGAAGTCACACTACCGTATCTTCTGAAAATATATACAGATAAATAAAAAGTTTATAGATTATTTTATTTATATTATAAATCGTTATAATATAACAAACGTGCTAATTTTTCATATCATAATATTTTTGATTTGGGAACTTGTTCCCGCAATTCATTCAAAAAACATACAGCATTGTTAAAAATTCATCAGTTAAGGAAATTTATGAAAATTTAACAAAGGTTACCTGTAACGGTCAAAACAATTCAAACATTTAATAACCAACTAAATTCAACTAAACATTTAATAACCAAAAAATATTTCAAATTCAATCCCTTTATCTATCATTAACGAACGTTTGAAAAGAATAAAAGAGAACACAACAAATAATGGACAGTGTAAACAAATAATCGTTTCGTCTGCAACTGACACAGTCATGTTTTCATACCGTTCCGGCTATTCCAAGTATTTTGATATCGTGCGAGTGAAAAATCATTTGCTGGTGTGATTGTCATTATATTGTCGTCGGAAGCGGGCAGCGGGCACAATGCGACGGTGACATGGCAAAAAAATGAGTTACGGGTGAGAGATCCGCCGTCGGGGGACTTTTTATCAAGCGCGGCGAAACTGGACGCGATTGAAACGAAACACGAGCGGAGCGCGACCTACCGCGACCGGCGCGACCTAACAGCGATGCTCGCGCGCGGAACAAAAAAAAATGTCCCGTCAACTTTTTCAACTCCACTTTCTTCTCCCGCTAGTACGGCCGTTATGTTTATCCTTTTTTCATTCTGTCGTTGCATTTAACGCGCTGTTTCGTGTCACACTTCAAGCAACGTAACTCGTCCGACCTCTGCCATTGAACTTGATTTTTCAAAATATATAACGCTCTACAACAGCTGCCAAGCGAATAAAGGAAGCATTTTTCTCCAATCAACTGCACGTCCATTGTCCAAAGTCGCGACGATTAAAAGCTCGTACATTTCTTTTTATCACCGGACTTCTTTCCATTATTATTATTATACACTGCTGTTTATTTACATTCTACCATTTGTATGGCACCTTTAACACGTATTTACTTCATTCGAGTTACGTTTTTTATTACGACGTTTAACAATGAGCAAACAATGAAATCAATAACAATGAAATCTTTCTATTTTTAGCTGAACAAATATTTTTAGTATTTTTAAGTAAAAGTTACCAATAATAATTTGTTTTTAAACTCATACAGCACCAAAAATTCTAAACGTCTAAATTGTTTACACATAATAGACCGATAAAATCTTTATTATCTTTATTTACATTAGATGTAAACAAACAAACTTTTCTTTTTGCGTATTTAGTTTCAAACAGTATTTTATTTTATATTAAAAATTTAATATAAAATAGCTATTTTTGAAATCAAATACGCTATTCGTTTTGATTATTATAAAAACTTGACCATACCGGTTATTAATATTTTGTATTGAATAAGGATATATTTACGTAAACTGAATTAGCTGTCCTTTTTTAATGCAAAATATTCTTCATAACCGGAAATGCCCTTCAATATCCTACAAATTTTGTAAGAAATTTTCAAACATGAATAAATATAGGTAACATAAACAAGATAAACGTACATAAGATAAACAAAAACAAAAAAAACAAAAGAATGTTTTATTTTTGTAAATGAAATAATGCATGACCTTTAATGATTGTTGAACAATAACGGAAATAGTCTTATTGAATATATTATATAATTGAATTTCAAAATTAAATGATCGAGTGAAAGTTACACAAGATCCAGAACAAAAGAACGGAGATATATATAGGAAAAAATGTACCGTCGACGAAATGAATTGTGCGAGCGATTGGCGATGGTTGAAGTCAAGGTCGGACCACTTGATAGCGATAGTCAAAGGAAAGGAACGGGTTATCGGGCGTGCAGGATGTCGACGGGTTACGCGGACCAAAGTGGATTGTACGGCTGGGTCGCGGATGGGACGGATCGCGCTCCCCCACCACCACCTATCTCCCGACGCTCATTCCCAAACCACCGTTACTCGTACGTGACTATTACGCGTCGCTGGCACAAAAATCTGACACGTTAAGTGGTCCATTCATGATGCAGCTCAGGCGATGACGATAAAATATTGACCGCTTTGTAAATACAAAAATAACCAGCCATTGTGAACGCTGCCTCTTTTTCACTTTGTCATAAATATGGGAAATCATATTTTTAGACGCAGGCGCCTTAAAAATATACCTTGCTTGATTGAAGCTAAGTTGCACACGTGTCTTATTTTCAAGCACTTGGTCCAGAATTATTTTAAACATTTGATGCGTTTTAACTTTTGAAATTGGCTGTACATAGAATTAGTTTAGTTTTTTTTTTAAAGTTCCATAGATTTATTTATTGAAGAAAAAAATAAAATTCAAAGTAAAATGTAGTCGAAGAAAACTACATGTGCATTATTGATACTAAAATATAAATATATCACACATTGGAATCACAGACACAACAATGGTAAACATTTGAATTCTCGGCAAAATAAAATGTTCATAAATTGTATTTAAGATATAGATTCTAAGTTCAACATTGTTAACGTACATCATTTTGTTTCCTTAATTATACTAAACTTTACAAACATTTCTGTCATTTTTTCACAAACTAAACAATTATACAATTTAATTGAGTTTTGAAAAGAACGATAAGGAATAAACGTCAGCTAAAGGCATAGCAATAAAATCAAAGCTATATAATCCGGAGATGAGTCATTCGCCGATTTAATCTTGAGTAATACTGTGCGATACCCATCTTTTGTAGATGTCAAAAAATCACTATATTTTAATATTGTCTGTGATAAAACGTCACTAATGTTCGAAGTAATATTTTTACGAAGATGAGATCAGACTTTGGATGTGCTAAAAGTACTTGCCAAAGAGGCGAAAGTTGGACACTGACATGCCTGAAACTTTTTTCATTCACTCTCATTTTTGTACTATTTTTTTCTTTCACTTTAGAAAAAGCTGTTAAATTTGTGAAATGATTCACCGGAGACTTTGTTTGGAAAACATAAACTTATATCAAGCCAATTCATGCCAGTGTCAACAAACACCAACATGCAAATCGTCCTACAAAGTGTCTGCTTTATTTTTAAATTTAGATTTTTTTTTTTTCCACGTGGAAAAGGCAGTTAAGAAATTTAATTAGAAACTGCTGTCGTACATATAAATGGCAACAGTAAAATATATCTATCTACGCTTAATGCTTAATTCAAATGTGAAAGAAATTGACAATGTTTGTTTATTGATGAATATAAATTTCAATCAATTTTTAATTAAATTTGTAATTCCCAGATAGATAAAGGCATTTAAACAAAAGTAATAAAAAATCTCCGCAATGTTGAAACGTTGTATTCATCATAATATGAAATAAACAAAAGAATGAAAGTAATTTAAAAAAACACTTTTTTTCTGTCGTGAGCAAAAAGTTGCAAGAAGCGAACATTCATTGAAAGTTAACTTGGCGATAATTATCATGGAATCAGGTTTACGAGTTATAAAAACGAGAGGGTTGAAAAAAATGGTCGTTTCTAAAACTCATACTTTCGCCACAGCGAAGGCTCACTTTTATTACTCATCTCGAAAGCGAAATTGCGCTGAAAAATAGCACTGAAATTTACGTAAACGTGTTTACGCGCTCCTTATACATCGTTTCTTAATGTATTTGTTTCGGTCCCGCGTGATTTATGATTTATTTGATCGCTTACAATAATAATAGAGGGGATACAATGGAATGCAATGTTTTGGTTTCAACATTCCGTGGCCAAATTTCGAAACTCGACGAGTAACTATCTGCAAGAGTGGCAACTATGATTCCTGCCAGACGCGTCTCGTAGTAACTTGACTATTACTTGGGTAATATAACGTAATTACAAACACGTTAAGACAATTAATTCAAGGGACTTGTTCTCGACACACAAATCAGCTTTACTCATTTTACTTTCATACATTGAATAATAACGTGGAAGATTATATACCAATCGAAATTTAATGATTTGGTAAATATTTTCCGACAAGTCAAACGAGTTAATCATTCAAATTACACATTTAATCCGACTATGGAATTACAATGATAATGGAAGTGAACGAAGAAGACAATGTGACAATTTAATTAAATTGATAAAAGTGAAAAGTGAATTGCCAAAGAGTGTAAATTATTTAAGAGTTCAAAGTAATCATTATTTAGTGAAATAAAATGATTGTTTATATGGACGTTCAAAACTTGAATGTTAGATAATAAACATTAACGATAAAAGAAAGAATTAAAAAAAAATTATGACTTTTGCAGTGAATGAAGTTATTATTATTGACTCTTTGGCAACTCTATCGAGCAAAATTGATATTTTGATCGAAATGTAAACCCCAGGTGTGCTATATCTTAATATTATTGTTTCAGAAATAGCGGCTTTGAGATCGGCGTGTTTTGTCGCCGAGTCTGGGAACTGGTGGCGAAATCCGATTACCGAGATGACGAGCAGCGGTGAGGTTTGGGTGCAGTGGTTCACGTGCTGCTTGACGCAGCAGGGTCCGGGAGTGCGCAACAAGCGGCAGAGGCCTCCGCAGAGGCTGAGGATAGACCGCAGTATGATAAGCGCTCCGACGAATTTCCAACACACGGGCCACATTGGTAGCGGCGACCTCGACATGGCCAGCACCCACCTCTCGGCCATCGAGACGCAAATGCAGGGCAAGGGCGGCTACGAGGCTTCCTTCGGAGTCAAGGTACAATCCTACTTGCCACTCTTGTCTATTGAGATCTGCCTGCTATGCCAGCTATCTCCATCAGTTTGCTCCACTCGCCGCTACTTCCAGTTGATGTTACAAATATCAGATCAACGAAAGCGGTTCCGTTGGTTGAAATGATGATTCAACATTTTACATTTTCTTTTCTTGCAAGTTTGATATAGCTTTACAGCCTAAGAAAAGTATCATCAGTTTTTGAACAAATTCCTTTACAGATTTTACATGAAGATTGTTGTAAAGCTGTAATTTCTCATTCTTTCTGAATTTTTGTATTCAATGTTGTAAGAGAAGTTATAACAAGAAGAAAAGTTATAACAAAAATTATAATTTATTGGAGTTAGATGGTATCGTGTAAGACGTATAAAATATTACTGTATCGTTATAATACATGGTAATATTTCATAGCTGTATTGAAAATAATATTAAGGTAAAATAAATAATATTGTTTTTTTTTTAAGAAAAATTTATCATTCATAAGAACTTGCTGCAATGGTAAAGTAATATTTATATATTATACATCGTGTCATTTAACTCCTATAAAATGTGGTAATTTTAGTTACAACTTTGTATACTCAAATCTAAGTGCAGA
Source organism: Aradophagus sp. ZL-2020 (assembly GCA_022817685.1). Taxonomy (NCBI): domain Eukaryota; kingdom Metazoa; phylum Arthropoda; class Insecta; order Hymenoptera; family Scelionidae; genus Aradophagus; species Aradophagus sp. ZL-2020. Next base: position 7,325 of record JABFOV010006039.1, read on the forward strand.
TAGAACTTGGAAAAGTTTGTGCATTGTATTTTCAGCCGAGCAATTAAATTTGCGAAAAATGCTGCGAGGTGTTGGAGGGAACTGATTGTCGAAGATCGAATGCCGAGGCGGCGCAGTCGGAACGCCGAGCTGGTAGCTAATGAGAGACTCGAATGCGAATCAAGCGGACTTGCAGAATTTGTAAATCGCGGCGCGACGATAATGCGCGGCTCGCGAAGACGGAAAGGCTGTGGGTTGCCTTATTTCAAGGTCATTAACTGAACAGGCGCTATGAAAAAAGCAGGGAAACCTCGAACACGACCTCGGCTCTTCAGGGACGAATCTGAATCGTTTGGTGCCCATCGCTATATACAGATCGCTCGCTTTTCGATCCATTTATTTTCATTATTCATTAATCATCATCTCAATGTTGATTTTGCTCGTTCCAAAACCAACAAGTAATTTCAATTATCATGTCGAAATCGTCAATTTCATCGCATCAAAGAAATTGTTATTTAGTTTACAATGTTCTGAGTTTTTATGATTGGAAAAAAGGTTAATGTTTACTTGAAATAGTTGAAAATTAATATTTGACTGATCGGAGTTGAAGTGAAAATATTTCTTTTACGGTGGAGAATGAAAACACCAACGTTGCATACAAAATCCAAGAAACAAGTCGAAAACGTACTACTTCGACTCCAATGCATCGCACGTTTGTTCAAATGAGATACGTTTAATTAGATCAATTTGTCAGCTATTGAGACTTTCAAAGTCGAGTTCATAGACGCCGACTGTTTCCGCGGACGAACTTTCAATTGCCATTATCCAAAGTATTTCTGCGATGCCAGTTTTATAGTTTTCCATCTTAAATGAGATTTTGACTCGTATTCATGGTTCGTCAGTAATAGCGTAGATTAACTTGATATTAATTGAAAATTAAATGAGTTAATGCAATTTAAAGATAGTCTTAATGTAATAAGACGTACTTACTCATTATATCTTATCGTTTCCTTTTCAGTATTACTTATTTCTATCTTTCTTTGATCATCACTTTCTTTCTGAATGAAAAGGAAAGTAGTTTGTAATCACAATTACTATTAATAATTATTTATAAACTTGAAAGTAACAGTTTATGTAGCAAAATTAATTGCTAGATTTTTTATGTTGTTAAGACCGTCCGAGAGAAGTATAGTTATTTTCGTAGAATTGAAGTTCGACTAATAATTCTGTTTTTAGACATAAAAAATAATTGCTGCAATTAATGGCTATTTTTTTATTCTCAATTCATAAATTGACGTTTCATTACTCCACCATTTCCTCGACATACTTGATCGACTGTGAAGAAACTGCGCACGGTATACTGGCCGATTTCCTAATTTTAGCCACTGCGCTTTACTTCGCGCTGACCAGATGATTTTGGCAGATCTCCTTCCGAGAAAGAGTTGAATTACACGCCATTATGACGACACGCGCAATAATGAATAAACCACGGCACTCGATCCGTTGATTATCAACTTATTCCAAACTAATATAACACACGCTCCACTGCTCTTCAGCGCACAACTTCGAATCCACCAACCAAGCCGTTAAATATCAAATTGCCAATTACAAAGGGCCCCGGATCCGAGTCCCTTTAATTATGAATAGAGCGAGAGGAACTGCGACGCAAGTTGTGCCATAATTATAGCGAAAGAAATGAGTTTCTGCGGCAAGCTGCTGTAACGTGGACGGCGCAAACAAACACTATCTCATCCGACGTAATCTATTTGCATCACTTTTTCTGCGGCTTAAAGCGAGCCTTTTTTGGGGACACCTCTCGCGTCGATGAAAAATACATTTCCCGCAAAAAGATAACGCCGTCGTCCCTCGACTCGACTTCGCACTTTCCCATCCGCGATGCAAATTTATCGCCGGCGAATTATAATAACCCATTTCTGACGCAGCGAAGACGAGAAACGAACGAAGAAAGTGGGAAGAGGCGCTGTTATCCGGCAGTTGGCGATGATATAAGTGTGAATACATTTCGAAATGAATGATAGCGCGGCCGAAACAGCGCGTGCTCTGCTTTCTCTCCGAAGATGAGACAGACGAGGCCCGAGGAACGGCCGGCAAAGGGAGAGACGAAGACGGGCGAGAGGTCGCGCCGACTTATGTGGGCCTGCGTTTGTTCATTGTGCCGGATTGCTCGTAAACATTACACGCCCGAGCGACGTGCCCGGCACGCGATCCACGCACAAAAGCTTTTACGTCTTGCGCGCGAATATGGCACTTCAATTCCGATCGCCTTTAACTGCCTCGACCGATTTGTATTTCAATGCCAGGACCAACTTATTTTCCGTCCTCCTTTCCTCTTCTTTTCTCCGCTTTTTTCTCCTTTTCTTTCCATCGGCTCTTCGACCGGACTTTTTGTTTTCAAATTAAACTCCTGGTTTCTTATCAAACTTTCTTCTTGTCTTGTTTCTTAAAGATAAGTTAATCCCAATTTTCAAATATAAATTTGTTTTTATGGAAACATTGAATAATCTAATTCTCTGATTACTGTACGGAGAAGAATATTGGTTGAGAATTTAGTACTTATAATTGTGGTTTAAAACTAATAGTTTCAATTTATTTTGTATTTTTGATGATATCGTTAATTTTCATATTTTATCGAAGCACTACTATTTTCGAAAATGTTTTCGATTCATTTGATGACAAATGTCAAACTTGTATTTGTTCCTTATGCATAAAAATTGCATTTATTATAAATGAGTTGCATGAAAATATTAACGGGTATACGAAGTACACCTGGAAAATGAATTATGAAAACATAATCGAGTGAAGGGACAAAAAGGACTGCAAAAAGGCTTAAGGACATCGAAGACTTTTGGAATTGGACGTGCCAATGATTCTCGCGGGGTAATCATGATAAGTCCAGCGGTACCGTTGCAATCGTGCCGTACGCTGCCGCGGAATGAAAATCTCGACGATCGAATCGAATCGAATCGTCAAGGCGAAGCCGAACGAGTCGAACCACGAACATTGATGCAGCCGTCCTCTGATTCCGCTTATAGCTCCGCGGATAGACTTACTTTGACTTAGGTCAGGGTCAGGGATTGCTCCTCTGTGTTTCTCTTCTTTTCTTCGCTCACCCCTGGCCCCGTCTTCATCCGTCTCTTTTTCCCTTCTTCTTTGTTTCGTCAATTCCTCAGCACGGACTGCCTTTTCTTTCGTCAAGCGGAGGAAAATTGTATGCAGTGAATTTTACCATTTGAAATTGCAGAATGTCGTGAATTCATGAATAGAAGATAGTTTACAAGTACAAGACTTTCTTGTGTTGCCATCTGTAATCTATAGATTATTAATACTTCATGCAATTTAATTGCGTCAGATCCAACTTATTTGGTTTTTAACGTGATTATCGTCTTTCGCTACAACATATGTCTTTTGATATCAAACTTGCAAGAAAGTTGTTCTGTCACAACATTGATTATACGTTGTGTATTGGCAATAATACAATTATTGTGTTGGCACAATATAAGTGTCACGTAATTTTAACTGTAAATGTTTAAATTAACTTTTCTGCCACTTTGACCGAGGTATTTTTCCCGCGCACACTCGCAGTCAATCGTTCGAACGCCCCCTGTCAATGCCTTTGACCTCGCGGCTCTGCGAAGGAAGAAAAGATAAGAAAGAAAGCAAAAAACAAGAAAAAGAAAGACAGCGATATGTTAATCTGATCTTCGGATGCTTTTTTGTTCTCTATTGAATTGATTGAATCATTCAATTAAATCAAATAATTAAATATACGACAAAGATTTACTTTTCATTCAATACAGCAAGATAGAATCTGATTACAGTACTTATAAATGTGGTTCAATATCATCAACATAATTTATTCTCTTAATTGGTTTTACCAGTACTTAGAC
>JABFOV010006040.1:0-10000 GCA_022817685.1 Aradophagus sp. ZL-2020
ATATATATATATATATATATATATATATATATATATATATATATATATATATATATATATATATATATATATATATATATATATATATATATATATATATATATATATATATATATATATATATATGTATTTGTCTATTTTTTTTCTATGTATTCTTGTCTGATATTTTTCTTTCTCTGTACCCTTTTTTTCTCGTTTCCTCCTTTTTTTCTTTCTCTTTCGACGGTAAACCGCGTACATTGGAATAAAATTGTAGTCCTATTGGTTTCCTATTTCTTTCTTTCTTTTTTTTTTTTGTTTTCTATTTACACACTCCATCTGAAATATAGATGATATAAAACGTCGACGTATTCTCGGTGAAAGCCGCACGAAAAGTTGTCTAAACAAATTTCAATAACAGTTACAATTGCAATGTAGGAAAAAGACTATTGTTGAAGTTTTGGTAAAAATAGACTGTTGCGAGAAAGTCTCATTTTGAGACTTATTCAATATCTTTATTTTTTTCATTTATATCAAAAAGAGAATTGTTTACGAAAATTGTCCATAAAATACAGTATGAAATACTTTTGCTGTATCAAAAGAAAAGAGTCTCAAAATGAGAAACTAAACACTTGTTTTTACGATATCAAAGAAAATCATAAATAATTGTGAATATGATTGTAAAATCAAAATCAAATCCTTAAACAAATAAATGTAAATTCTCTAATGTCAGAGAAAATGAAAATTGAAAAAAAGGAAATTCAAAAAGATAGAACTGGTTCAATAATCCATGAAAATTGTCGCGGAATCTCCCGCCTTTGTGACTCCAATCAAATGAAACGTACGTTACACATTTTATTACGGCGAATTGTGTCCTTTGCGTGTAAACGTTTTATCTAAAAATACGCGTTCGCAATGCAACGAATTAAGATGAAAAACGATGTAAAGAAAAAAAAATAGCATAAATGTGGCAAACAGAATGAAAGCGAGAAAGGAGGGAAAATAGAACACGAAAAGCTGGAAGAATGTCAGAGTCGATGCTCAATTTCGAGTTTATTGACGCTTAATGTGTCATGTCCATCGAACATAGAAAAAAAAACACATTGAAAAAAAAAACAAGGAAAAAAAGCGATTTTTTCTCGGTCATGCTCGGCGCTGCTTTATGGCGCCACTCGACTGGAAAATTGAACTAAATATAATCCTTTGCGGTAATGCCTCTGAGCGTTCATGCATCCGAAAAGATATCCTTGTACTGAAAGCGCATCTCTTTTGAAGTCACGAAGGCACCGGCGGACGAACAAAAAACACCCCTGACGTCTTTTGCGTCTGTAACCAATTTTTCATTCGCTGCGACAATATTTCCATTGGACGTCCATTTTTCGCGTTTTCGCCTAGTCGGATTGACATTTATGTGTGCTACCGTTTTCTCTCTCCTTTTTACTTGTAACACTTTTCGAATTCCGCATATTTACTTCGTTTTTGTTAGCTGAGATTTTCCAAAGCGTAATGATTGGATGGATAATAATATTTCATTATTAATTTATGGAATAATTTTTAATAAACTAAATAATTAAAACATTAAAAAATTCATATTGCACAATGCATTTTGCATCAGTTAACAATCAATTAACATTATCGTCGCCGACATCGCAACATATATTCATAATAGTTTGTGAATATCTACAAAGTAACTTATTTCATGCTCGAAGGACAAAGTCAATGAGTTTTGTGAAAAGCGACACCTACAACCTAGCTGTCGGTGTCACAACCTGCCTGTTCGTACCCTAAGAAAAAAATCCATATAGGAACCAACGTAGAAATTTGACATAGGAACTGACATAGGAACTTACTTGAGTTTTTATGTAGAAACCCTTACCATCTAGAAACCTATCTAGGTTCCTTTATGGGTTATAATTTGATTAATTTGAACTCATGTGGGAACTCAAACAGGATCCCAGAGAATAATACCCTGATAGAACACCATATTTATTGTACGTATAATATACGTAAATATACGTATATTATACGTATAACGGATAAATATGAGCTAAACGCCCAACTAATATACATATAATATACATAATATTCTATTGGGGTAGGGAACCCAGACTACTTTTTCCAATATGCTTTTCGGTTCACGAACCTCGCAAATTCGTTAAATTGAAAATTTGACGTTTAAGATTTTTATGACTCACTATATTTTTAACATTTGAAAATAATTATCATCTCACTAAATGATAGTAAGAATATTCACTGATCATATTAAAAAGCATGCACGGTTCAAACTAGTCATTAGCTTAACAAAAACTGCATATAGGATCTTGCATAGGAATTAGACACAGGAACCTACATAGAAATTTATTTGGGTCTTTATACAGGAATCCATACCATCTAGAAACCTATCTGGTTTTCCAAATTGATTCAATTTGGTTGGATCATTAACAATAAGAGAACCCGAATAGGTTCCCAGATAGTATGGATTCCTATATAGGGACCTAAATAAATTCCTATGAATATTAGTTTAATTCAATTTAGTTTAGGCAGGCAAACCACTCTCGGGCGTGCGTCGTCGAGCTACTTTGCCTTCCTAGGGATGAAAAGTCCCGCTGCCACATTGTGAAAAGTATCGTACCCGCCTCGGCAGTGGTGCCCTCGGCAGTAATGTACTGTTTGCTAGTAGATACGATTATATTTCAAACTCCACAATATGAGATTATATGAATCGTGTAGAGGGCGCAGTGAGCTTTGCAAGTAACGCCATCTATTGAATATCAAACGAACGTAAAATAATTGAAACCACACGTCCACCAAAACGCTACTTTTCCGCTCGATTCTGTGTGACGCGCTGTCAAATGGTATCTTTTTAAATGCCTTAGCAAACTCGCGCTACAACAAACTATCGGAAAACGCAAGCAAATTTTTCCCTCGCAAGACGGCATAATAGCATTACACGATATCACTCGACAATGGCCCGTAGTTCGGTCGCTGATAGCTCGAAAGTATCTACATAACACGTCAGTTGGCGCATTCACCGAGGCAGAATGGAATAGAGACAGTTCATCCGCAAACAATAATGCGAGATCGCGCGCGAGGCTTGTCCCGGTATTATCTGTTCGAAAGTTATTTCTTCTCGTCATTCGTCGTCCGATATTTCTCCTTCTTCGGCTTCAATATTATTCAATGAAACCGTGGCGGATGGGGGGGGGGGGGCGAATTACAGAACAGTCATTCAGCAAATGCGCACAAAGCCGCGCTGGAACAATGTCAGAGGGTTTTCATGCATCGGCATATAGCGCCAGTGATTGATAGCAAACAACGGTAACGTTGCGATTATTGTTATTAAGCGCCGACGTCGCTGCGAGCGGTAAACGTGGTGTAGTCTTTTGTACGAATCGAGCTTTTTACTTCAATTCATTCGATTAGAATGACGTGATGTGTGCCACTGAGGAAAATAAATAGCAATCGTGACTATTTAAATGGCGCTTGTGGTTATTTCAGAGGGGTGGCCGATACATATTGATATTTTCGTGCATCGATATTTCTGTATTGATCGATTTTTCATTTCCTTTATTTTTTCTTGAAAAAATCAATTTTTTGGATCAAACCCTGGCCAGTTTAAATTCGTTGATAATTTATTGCACTGAGGATGGATGTAACACCTTAAGATGGAAAGAAAAAGAAGGTGCAATTTTATCATCTTGGATTGTGAAACACCCTGCTTCATCGTGGCGCCATCTACAACTCAGGTGGGCCGAAACAAGATGGCGCGATCGATATGGTACAATCCAAATAAATTGTACCTTCTACTTCTTATTATCTCGAGATCGTACGATCTTTTTCTCTCAGTATAGTTTTAATTTTTTTGTTTTTAATGGGGTAATTTTTATATTCAAGAACTTTGCAATGTTTCTTTTTTGCAATAAATCCAAACTGAAAACAATTTTATTTACAAATAATCTAAATTACAGTTTATTGTATTTTACCGTTTTAATGTATATATATATATATATATATATATATATATATATATATACACACACATACATTTTTCATTCATTTTTTATTTAAAAATCAAATCATTTCGATTAAAAAATAATGGAAATTACGTTGGAAAAATTCCGTACGTAAGACGTACTTGATAACTCCGCCGCAAACAATTTGACCGTCAACATCAGTCACCTCGCCGCGTAGCGCTATTTTTCTCGGCGCGCGAAAACCCAAACGTCCCGGAGTAACGTCACCGCGCGTCACATTTCCCCCCTGCCGGCATATCAAGCGCAAAGCAGTGGCACATCATTTCATAATCCGCTCTTTGTTTCGCGTTAAAATAACTCGGACGTTGATACACAAAAGCCCGGCGTCGGGCATCGATCGCCGGAAAAATGGCCCCTTTAATATCAAAGTCGTTAAACGATCTTCCCCCGGCAACGATTCCCGAGCTATGATCGGTATCCAGCGTTGCTTCCAATTGTTCCGGCTTAATGAAATTATGAAATAGTTGACCTCCGCCCGACTTTGTCCTTCCTTGTTCCGTCCCTCCTTATTTTCTTCCGACTTTCTTTCTCTGTCTGTCTCTCTCTCTCTTTCTCTCTCTCTCTCTCTCTCTCTCTCTCTCTCTTTCTTTCTTTTTCCATCGATAGGCTACTCAAGAAAATTCTCATTTAAAAATTATCATTGCCTCGGCTAATTAATCCTCTACAGTTACGTCGGATCGGCGAATTGAATTGAACGAAGGGCCTTTCTCGTGCCATCCTTCTTTGATATTTAATTATTGACAATGGAGTTAAAAATGAAGCAAAGCCGCTCTGCCCTTTGACCCACTCGGTCCAATATTTCGCTGATATTTTTTCAATCGATTTCAGGCTTAATTGGTTCGATTGATTGATTTGATTTGTTGACGCTGGCTCGTTGATAAATTGAAGCTGATAAGAACGAGTGTGTCGGCGACGATGGAGCGGAGTTGTCGGTAAGGTAACATTGTCGTGTCGCAGGTGAAGTTGATGACCCTTGCTCCAATTTAGGTGTGTGTCAACTCTGCTTATATGTGGGTTGAATCTAAGTGCCAAGTAAACAAAATATATGGTTATATTGCTGCACTGGACTGTAGACGTGGCAGTCTTGAAGGCCCATCGGTTGAATGGCCAAACTCAATCGGTAACTTGAGACTAAATTGTTTTTTCCATTCAAGTGCTCAAAATAATTTCAAAATATTAATTTATTTAGAGTACACAGAACAATAGAAGGCAGAAGTGAAATTCAAATGTCGAACTCCATTATGTGTGCTGAAAGAAATGATAAGTTTGTAATATGAATATTTTCTTCTCAGAGTGTATCCTTTTATGTTTAGAAAATATCCTTTTATTAACAGAACATTAATTTTATGTTAAAAGTACCACGGTCCTTATAATAAGAATAAATTCTTTTTGATCACAGATAAAATTCGGTTATTATGAAAGGACTTCCTCTTATAACAAGAGGATTTCCATTTCACTTTTAGAAACGACAATCTAACCTCAAATGATGTGTGAACGAACTACGAGTCACCGACAGTAATATAGAAGAACATTTGTTTGCTGGCATATTTCAATTCATAACCTCTACGATATTTCTGTAGCAATTAAACCCCTGTCACATTATTTGGTTTTTCTTATAATAAAACAGAAGATCCATTTGTTGCAAGAAAATATCCTCTTAACTTAAAAGGAATTCCTCTTGTAATAAGAGGAAGTGTATGCAGAGGATTTTGTTCTGATAATAATCGGAATTCCTTTTATCCGAAATTTAAGGGGAAAATCCACTTATAATAAGAGAAATCCATTTATTATGAACTGATTTTACTGTGAGTGAAAATGTCATCGTTAACATAACCTATAACGCAACGCATATATTTGCACATTTGGGTGGTGAATTATTGCTCCTTGATTCTGCGCATTGTAATATCTTCACCCCCTTAACCTCGAATTCACACTTAATTTATAAAAGTTTAATTAGGACCTGATTACTAGTTGAAAGATTTACTTTTTTTAATTACATTTCTTTACGAATAAAACTGACTTTACGTCATCGAATAATCTTTGAAACTTTCTCGTGCTAATGTGAAAAACAATATGGCGGCGTATCGTCGGCCCGAATTCATTAGTTGAATGTCGACCGTTAAAAAGGCATCTTCGTTGTTCGGCCTCGTATTATTGTTGTTCCCAAGTTTTGACACATTGACAGCGTAATCTGCGGCTGACACAAATATAAATAATTCGCATAATAGAACCGGCCTATACATGTCAGCACCGCGCCACGGAAAGCCCTGGAATTCCCGTCGGTTGACGTTTATTTTCGATTTTTGTCGTCCCCACCCCTTTTCCCAAGCCGTTTGTAAAGTTTTCCTGTAGGAAAATCAGTCGGAAGATAATGCAAGATGGTCGGGGATAAACTGGGGAGGGGTATGTGGGGTAGGGGGGGGGTGGTCTGGGCGAAACGCCAGAGGAGTGGCGAAATAGGACTAGAATTGGATATCTACCACTGGGGTTGAAATGTAGGGGAAGGGGGGAGATTAGTTTCTGCTAATATATGCTGCTGTCTGTCGACTTTTTGTCAACGAATAATAATGTATTATCGGGAAACTCCGGACTTCCTCTCACGAAATCTCGAAAATTCCCCGCTTCTGTCTAACGCTAATTATATCGTTGTTAGATTGCAAAGTTAATGTCCTTTGAGTTAGCAGGACATGTGCATTTTCGGCAGAATTGAATGGGGCCATGTTGAAAATTAAAAGCTAATTGTAGGTTAGTTCAGTACTTTATACCTGTATTTTGAGCTCTGTCACTTTTTTTTCTTTTTTCAATAAATATTGTGGAATTGGAATTGGAATTAACTTTGGAAATAATTTGCAAGACTCAAAAATATTTAAAGCTAAAACCATTTAACACTCTGGGAATTAAATGCTGTTATTTGGGGTTAATTTGTATACAGAAATCAAAGCTAACTAACTAGGTGATTATGCCATGGGGAAAAAAAGCTTGTACCATTTGAAGATGGTACAAAGAAGATAGTATAATTTTAGTATCTTAGATTGTACAACACTCCGTTTCATCGTGGCGCCACCTACAACTCAGATGGGCCAAAACGAAATGGTGCAATCTAGATGACACAATCTAGATAGATTCTACCATCTATTTTTTACCATTTCGAGATGGTGCAATTTTTTTTCTTACTGTAAAATCCAGAAATGGTCAAATAAGCGCAAAACAATTTTGGAACCAATTTTTAGGTACAAAATTTTTTACCCGTACAATCGACAAAACTTTTGACAAAATATTGAACAAATTAAAATTCTGAAATTGACGTACTCCGATTAAATTTGTTATCTCTCTAATGGGTAAAAAACTTTTACCAAAATTAAGTGACTTTTACACCATATCCACTATCACCACCGTTTCATTGTGCTTATTTTTAATATTGAATTTTAATTGTGTCCGTAACATTAATCGGAAAGGAAAAGTTAATTACCCCGTGGCGGGAAATTCAAAATTGAATGATTATCGTACACGTAGTTTGATTATTAATGTATTATCGATTTCGTAGCTATTAATACTTTAGAAAGTAGAAAACGTGATAAATTTATTGACTTTTCTTACTACATTTTCTTAATTTCCGGCAAAAGCTTTTTTTTTCGTTACAAAAAGTTTAATAACCGTTACTGTGATTGACATGATGAATTCGATGAGCATTGTTGACGAATGTCTTAAGCAAAGAAATGTGGTCTAAAAGCGTCTAAGAGCTAAAGTAGGGCGTAGATTGGATTTTGAGTGTACAGTATTGGCAATTATATTAGTGTTTGACTGAGAAGCCTGGTTTACAAAACCACAATAGCTTCACGTATAGCATATTGCTTTTAGGAACGTTTATATATCAAAATAAAATACCTCCGCGACATTAAAACAAAAGAATATCATCGCAATTATTGCAAATTTTTAAGTACTTGAAATTTGTAATTTACTAATTAACGACAATTGAACGAATACAATTTTCCGTATCGAAGAACGACATTTTCAGTTGATTAATTTTATCAAAAGGAGTCTATTTTTAATGTATTGACAATTAAACAATTTTCCACCAAAAATGGTCTATTTTTTATCAAATTTCATAACCGGAAGTAAACAATTAAAGACAGTTATCGATACGTCGGTTTTTCAGATTTGAAAAACAAAATTCAAATTCGCCGATTAAAAAGACTGGCTGGTAAATTTTAATCAGGTTGAAAAGGTCGTCGATTGTTTTGTCATTGTAGCAAGTTCGTGATTCTTCATTTTTTTTGGTCCGACTACACTGAGAGAAATGGATATTCAGACTGATTATCCAAATAGTCAATCTAGTTAGAAAAAAAAACCATTTTGATTACATGTGTAGTTTTTTTTTGACGTATTTCATAACCTCAGTATTCAAAATTATATAGATACTCTAACTAGATATTTATTTTGATTAATTAGATAAATAACTTTTTGTCTAATTACAGAAAATCTTCGACTATCTCCAGATAATAAAATTCACTATCCGAAATAGTTATGAGAACTATATAGATATTCCTTTGAACTATCTATTTCTTTGAGTGTATCCCATCCACATCATATCTCAGTATTTTTGACTCGCGCATTAGCGCGACGTAGAAATTATATACGAAGAGAAAAATTCGAGCATAATCTGCTTGAAAATTCATTACAAATTATTAGACTGTCATATCTATGGTGGGGGCAAGCCACAAATCTTTTGCTCTTTACTCGACAGTCTAGTAAATTTGTTTAAAACTTTGAAAATATTAAGTCATTTTGAAGAACCTGAAATACTGTATTTTGTTGTTGTTTTTTTCATTGTATTTATCTGACGAAATTATGTTGTGTTTAAAAAAATCCGATGCATCATCCGAGATTTGAACGCTCGCCTCCGAAATGGTAATCCAACTGGTATCCCCCATGCCATCAATCATTGCTTGAAACAACCGTACTTTACCAACTTTTCTGCTGCATATTAACGTTTTTAATTTTTACTAAACCGATTTTTCAATTCATCACTGACATATAGTAGTACCTCCTGCGCAACATTGCATACAATAATAAAAAGATGTCAAAACATGATATTTTTTCGACCTGTTGCAGTTTGAAGTGGCCAATCTAGTAAATTGCAATAGGATCCTTCTGTAACAAAAAAAATCCATGTAAGATCCTTGTAGAATCCTGTAAGAACTTATCTGGGTTCGCGTATGGATTCCATTTTTTTCTTTATTATCACGGGTAGCCGCGGATTTAAAAATTCGAATAGTAAGGACGTCAAAAATATAAATACATAATGTAAACAAGAACAACTAGGGAGGTCATGACTCCTTTAGTTATCATTGTTCAACTTATATATTTACTTTTTTTCTTTCTTTATTTTCAAAATCCTAGATCCGCCACTGCATAAAGGAACCTACATATAGGTTCCTAGATAGTATGGGTTCCCATATAGGAACCCAAGTGAGTTCCCATACAAGTGCCCGTGTCAAATTTCTACACACGATCCTATGAGAATTTTTTCGCTAGGGTTTTCTTCGTGCGACTTGGCAGCAACTAGCGCCGAATGCACGCGATTTTGCAATTTTGCCGGCGAAATTGCGAAAACAAGTTGGGGCAAGAAGAAATCCGTCTCGGGATCGGTGTTTGGATGCCGTGGTTCACGGGGCGTAATATTGATCATGACGTGACGGGGCGGGGGTGTCTGCACTCTCCCCGAACTTTTCCGCTCTCTGTAACCCTAACTCACCTCTCGCGGGGGGAGGGGAGGGTAGCGCTCGCCGAGGGAGCGTTGCAACGGGGCCCATTGCATACGCCATCCGTACAGGGTGGTCGTTAATTTCAGCTCGATGAACGCCTCGCTACCTGCGGAACGTTCCGTCGATCCAAGAATTACGATTCAATGCTTCTTTTTTGTCAAAACAGTCAAAAAATTGGGCTTGTAAGTTTTGTAATGAAGGAATTTCGCGTATTGCGAAAAT
>JABFOV010006041.1:0-11206 GCA_022817685.1 Aradophagus sp. ZL-2020
GGGGTATGCAAACATTCAAATTAAAATAAATTTTTAATTTTGTTTGTTTGTTTTTATTTTTTTGTTTTTTTTTTTTTTTGTTTTTTTTTTTTTTTTTTTTTTTTTTTTTTTTTTTCGCTTTTATTTATAAATATGAGAATATAATGCTGATTTATAGCATCTTGTGTACTGTATGTATAATCGCCCGGATTATCAAAAAACACCTCGTGCACAACTATGGTGATCACGAGGGTCATCAATCACCTTGTGCAAATCTTTGATGATGGCCAAGGTCATCAAAAAATTACCCTATGCACTTCTTCGATGATGACCCGGGTGATCAAAAATCACCTAGTGCACGATTTTGATGATGACCCGGGTGATCAAAAAACACCTAGTGCAAATTTTTGATGATGACCAAGGTCATCAAAAAATTGCCATATGCACTTCCTCGATGATGACCCGGGTGATCAAAAAAGACGTAGTGCAAATTTTTGATGATGACCAAGGTCATCAAAAAATTACTTTATGCACTTCCTCGATGATGACCCGGGTGATCGAAAATCACCTAGTGCACGATTTTGATGATAACCCGGGTGATCAAAAAACACCTAGTGCAAATTTTTTATGATGGCCAAGGTCATCAAAAAATTACCTTATGCACTTCCTCGATGATGACCCGGGTGATCAAAAATCACCTAGTGCAATTTCTTGATGATGGCCATGGTCATCAAAAAATTACCTTATGCACTTCCTCGATGATGACTCGGGTTTTTTTTGTGCTATTGTATATAATTAACCTATATATACCTAATAATTAATCTTATGGAAGGATCACCTAAACTTTGATATGAATAAAATTAAAAAAATTTTTTATTTGTATCAAAGACTTTGACTGTAAAAAAAATTATTCAACAAATATTTTTTTTTAGTTTTTGGCACTATTTATACAAAAAGGGAGGGTGGGTATAGTGTAAAATAAAGTAAAGTGTAGTAAACTTGTCATATATTCAAGTTTGTCAATTTGAATGCCCAATAAAACAAATGTATCCCTAGCAAAACGAAAAATATATTGTTAATACATTAACAATATATTTTTCGCTTCACACTTTCTAATTCATCAAATCATTTTAAATAATTTCTAAATCAATATATATATATAATACATATATAATGCGTGTATAAATACACGCATTATATTTCAGATAGATAAATACCTGAAACCGTTATTTCTTTTACTTTAAAACGTATATCTTTCTTTTTTATCTAAAAACATTAAACTTAAATTAGGACAAGCATTAACATGAATTATTTCCTATTTTGTTCAACTTGCTCTTCTGTTCTAGACTATATAAATCATTTTATGTCTGCGCTATTGTTTACCTGGAGCAACGAGGTACAAAAAGAGAGCCGAGCCGTCGACGGCCCGCAGTTCGTCGAGCGTCGAATCATCGTTGTCGGCCAAATTTTTTCCAATAATCCAGCGTTGCACGTCCGTCGGTATTTCAAACTCGGCGTAGATTTTGAGCTTCAATTGTGCTACTGTCATGTTGGCTGTAAGCTGTTTGCATTAATAACATTACGTGCATAAATAATTGCATCATGATTTAAAACTATATCGCGCCGGTCCCGACTTGTCCGATAAACTGCATTTCGAGCTGAGGCTATTTGTGATGCTAATGACGTTATAATTTACGTTTATAATTATTATTACAGAAGTCATAAAGTAATTAATTTGTACGAAATCGAAAAGCTAATTAATTAGGCAAATGTAACGCATGAATAATGTCGAATGCTTTCGCGCGAGACATTGATTGCTTGCCGCTATACAAACAATAAATTAATGACAATTCGAATCGACTTTTTGTTGCAACGCGGCGCTGTCCAAGTGCAAAGAAATCCTTCGGTAATTTCGCAAATTGATTCGGTTAAACGGCCCACGAATTTGTGTTATCAAGTTTGCATCTCGCTGAAAATGCAACAAATTTGCACCGAATTCGCATCATCGAATGTATCTTTTTCAAAAATGCCTGTCAAAATCTTACACGTGATAAGTATCTTGATCAATTTCACGTTGTAGATTTCAAAGCTTTCAGCTACTAATGGATAACCTTTAGGAAATAATTTGTGATATTTTACTGACCAGTTCAACATTAAAACGTGAATCGACGTTTCTTGGCTAAAGCTAAAATCTTTTCCAATGTTATTAAGAAAAAAGATTCCAAATGATCTCTACAAAGTGAAATTCTTTTAATATGACAGGTTTTTTTAAGAATAAGTATTAGAATAATTTCAAAGAGTTTATATATTTGTGTCTCTTAAAAATAATCTTTTAATGGGTTTTTATTTTTAGAACTTTACCAATTTAATCATTGATTTACAATTAACAAGATTCAATGAATCATCATCGAATGAAATTTATTTGATAACGAAAGAGAGCAGAAAAAAGAATGGAACCAATAAATCAATCAACTTTTAAAACTTTGCGAAACGGACGGTTTTCGAATGAGATAAAATGTTCTGCTGAACAATGGGTCGGTAATTAAATGCAGTGCGATTGATTCTCTTTTTTTTCCGCCACCATTGATCGAAACTCGCTCGGTTTTTACCTGCAATGGAACGGGTCCTTGGTGGGCGTTCTTGTCCTCGATGTACATGTTAACAGTGATGCGGTTTTTGTCATCCGTTGATTTTTGCCTCACCACCGAACAAGGGATCTTGAGTCGGGCGAGCTCCTTTGCGAACACAGCGGCTTGTTCGTGGTGACCGGACACTATAGCTGCCTCCAATTTTCGTAGCAATCGATTTATCGCCAAGGTGTTCATGTTCTTGCTGGCCGTGTCCCGTGTTTTCCCTGAAACGTTCAATCTTTTAAAAAATTGTCCGTGTAATTTCCAACAAAAAGATTGAACAGAAAAAAAAAAGTTAATGGAGAAACGAGCGAACGAGAACAAAGTCAAGCGCACCATTTTCATTTGACACGGGTGTAGCCACCTCGGGCAATAGATTTCTTTCTTTCACTGGATCATCAGAGTTATCCGTCTTCGTTTTCGTGTCAGCTTGTTGCGAGCTGCTCGGATGACTAATCTCGTCATTCCCATAAGCGTTTCGTTTTCGAGTTCTTGCGACCTCGATCTTCGCGAAATCTTTTGGTCGGATTAACTGATAGTTGCTGTTTTTGGAACATTCGAGGGGTCCGTTTATTTTCCGCACGTTGCCACTTGTTTGCGCAGCAGATGATACCTTTTGCCTCTCAAGATCCATTCGCGGACTCGCTTTTTCGTTCTGTCGAATATTTTCATTTTGATTGATGGAAGGTTCAACTTTCTTCGTCGCATTACGTTTAGGTAGCGAATGTTTCATCTCTTTTAACATTTCTTTCAGATCTGTGGTCAACGGGTCATCCGTTGCGATCCAAGAAGTCCGGCCATTTTCTGTTTTCTTCGCTCGACGACGTTCCTCACTTTCTCTTTTTAATTCCTTCGATCTAAGCTTGTCGATCTCGTGAAAAATGTCGGAGAATTGTCGCTCGATTGTTTCCATCCCAGTAATTTCTTGTCCTAAATTTGCATCCTCAGTCTTCATTCTCTGGTACTTTCGAACAGGTATTTTCTCACTGAATTCTTTCGAGCGGTTTGGGGTTTGTTCTTGATTTATAGGTTTTGCGGGCTGAAAGTATCGTGACATGTCCCACTCGGTTCCAGGGACCTTCAGCGAATCATTTAAACTATTTTCTTTTTTAAATGCTGCATCATCGACGGTGTTCTTTGCAAAAAAACTTGCATTTACCGTCATCTTTGAGATGTTACTCAAAGCATTGAATTTCGAAATCAATGCCCTAGCGTTCGGTCTTAGCGATTCCGTTGATATGTTGGTCTCATATTGATCTTCATTCAAACTTCCAGACAGGTGTTTATCAAGTTGGAGAAGCATCGATGCCCGGGTCTTAGCCTGCTCATTTTGAACGATACTAGCTGCTTGTCGGTCCAGTTCACTGATGTTGGTTAGGATTGTAAGTCCAGATCGGCGTTTCGCGTCCTTATCTTTGGTTCTGTTTTCAAGACTACGATCTTTCCAGAAAAGTCCCAGTCGAGATAAAGTTGGGAACGTGTTACTCGAAGATGTTCCACTCTCCTTGCCTTCAGCGTGATCCATCTTCTTGGACGTTTGTTCGTTTATGTTGCGTTTGTACCATGGTCGAGGCATCGCAATGGCAAGTGTTTCACTTTGATTCACCGTTTCGTTTTGATTGACTGTCTCTCTTTGCTTTAGATCAGGGTTGTTGACCACTTGATGTTTAGTAGTCCTATTACGTTCCACACTATCGTACTCTTTCTTGGACAACAAAAAGCCTTCATGAAGAACAAGAGTGTCATTGCTAATGCTTCGTCTGTTACCATTAATCAGACTTTGACTCAACTCCTTCATTGGTTCAGGGGGTTTCGGTGCTGGTCGTTTTCGTCTCCCCGTACTACCATTGACCTGTCGCTTGGTCAGCAGTGTGGGAGGACTAGGGGCTCTTCGCTTTCCCTTCACGTGAACTTTTCGTATCTCCCGCAAAGAGTTTTGAGCTACTTCGGCAGCTGGTAAGCTGCCATAGGATTCAAATGCTTGGAGGGAATACCTAGACGCGATACCTCGACCCGGGCCAGCCGGTAGCGTGCTCGCGGAATCACCTGGTCCAAAGTCGTTGAACCGCTTGGGACCAAAGAGACCGATCGTCGCGCCACCGGCGGGCCCCGACTGGTACGCGAAGCTCCGTACGGTGGCGCTGCTGTAGTAGGTGTCGATACTCTCGCAGCTGGAAAATTTCGCTCGTGACCGGCCGCCGCTGCGCCGGAACCACTTAAATAATGAAAACCGATGACCCCGCCGGCAATAATCCCGCGGGTCGCTTCCTATTTCTGACGCTTTCACATCACGAACGCCCTGGACCATCGCCCCTTCCCTTTAAGGCACTTCGACCGGCATGCCGCTTTATTTAGACCCCGCGCTTTTGTCACCGCGCTTCCGGGAAAAGTATTTTTCGACTACTCCATGAACTCAATCGAATGTTGATTATATCGGTACGCGAATCAGATTTTAGTTCAGATGGACAAGTTATTTGGTCGAGGAAACAAAGCAGGGTCAAGACTGAGTAAAAACTGGCGTACTCCGGCACCTCGCGTAAACGCGGCTGCAAACCAACTAACCAGTTGTGACGCTCTCGGCTGTAACGAAGACACGCCAGTTCGATATTAATAGACCGCGCGTTTCACTCTTGGCGCGGGTTATTTCAAGTCTACGACGTCCGAGAAACTTGAGTTCGATTATGACAGTGTCAAAAGGCTATTGAGTTCCGACCGTTACTTTCAACTTTTTTTTTTCTGTTTCTTTAAAGTCATTATCACTTTCGATGACTAGTTTGTTGATTTGATTTAAGTTCTGGGTAGGCGAAATCTCTCTTCTAATTGTTTTGATGATGTATCTTTGGTTTTTAGTGGATGATTCAGAGCAAGCAATTTATATATTTATCGCTGTTACATGACTTAATATAAAATGAGAAATATACGTTGATAATCTTTCGCGACGATTGTAAATTTCAGTTTCAAAGAATATGAAGATATATAATAAAAGTGTTTCTATTTAGAGATAAATAAAAAATTTAATTTTATGAAACAAAACATCTCAATTCACCGTTGGACCAAACAATACCTTTATTCCGGTTGGAAACTTTTTCGCATTCACATGAATTTATCAATAGAAGTTAAACGCTATGCTATCTAAATATAAAAACAGTCTTAAAATAAAGCTTTCTAGAGAAACTGTTGATATATACTTTTTAAATTCCAAGGCTTTACTGAGAAAAGTGCATTTCACGTTTCATATAAAGGTGCTGTTAAATTAAGAGAAACAAAAAGCTTATCCGCACGTGCGTCGATCAGTTCAAAGATGCAGCGGTCGTGAAAAAATTATAATTACTTTAATGCATTGTTGCACACGTCCATTTTGCTGTTTGAAAATGTACGAGATATGAACTTTCACTAGTTTATAAATAAAAGAAAAGTGAATCCCATTATTAAATTTTGAATTAATTAATTAATTAAATTTTATTACTTTTAAAAGCCTTGAACTGTAACATTATGATGCTTAATACTGTTCGACTATTTTGAATTGTATTATAATTAAACATTCGAAAATAATAACTATTGTATTTTTGATTTTCTTTGAAAATATCTCATTTATTTTCAACAGTACACTGCAACAATTTAATTGTATGTTAAGTGTAATGAATTATAGCATCATAAATTTAGATAAAATGAAATCATTTATTTGATATATTGAAATTATTTACTATTATAATAAATCTAATAAATTCTTTGTTTTTTACAGTTGACTCTGCGCTTCTTTATCAGATACATGTAAAATCTTGGTGAAACAAACACAAATGTATGCAGCTTCAAGATGAAATATTTTACATTACTGGACATTAATTAATCTTTTCTATCAAATCGTTGATGAATTTTCAAAATTGGAGTTAGAAAATCACCAATATCAGGTATTTAATATATATTTTATCTATGCATGCATTTCAATATTTATAAGCAAAGTAAAGTAAAATCGTATTTAATTTAATGAAATTGAAGTTATTTTAGTATATACTTATATATATATATACACATTTTAGTGTAGACTTACTGAAAGGTATTTCTACAAAATTAATTTACAAAAAAAATGAAATTATTCTTATCTTACTCAGCGGGAAAAATGCTTATTTTTTTCACTTGTTTAAAAAATTAGCATTTCTCCCATTTGTAAGATAAAATATCGAACTCAACATGTGAAGAAAAGCAATGCCAACTCATGTCATATCGACAGAACTCGCCTCTGGCTTGTTCTGCAACCTGACACTCGTCATTACTTTTTTCTCACTAGTTAAGTAATATACTAATCATGAACATGTACGATTTTATTTTTCTTTATTAATAAATGTTGAAAAGTTCTTATGAATTTATTTGTTGACATTGTTTATATGTTTTGAAAGGTTTTATCGTATTTAAAGCTACTTTTGTAATACAAGTAGCACAATGAAATCAACATAATTTTATATTTGTTTGTCATAATTAAGTGACAAAAACTTGTAATTTTGATTGGGAATTCCACTTTAAGGAAATTAATTTTTTTTTATTATTTCGTATCACACTGTCATTAATTAATTATGAAAATTATTTCATTGCAATTTAAATTATTCTTATTCTCGTGACAAGCCGTTCGCTAGTCTTTCTTCAGTTACAAACCATTAATACAACTCATTCTTTGTTGGATTAACATAATACTTCATACTCCAAATTTTAGAACATAATATTTCTATCTTTTCACTTTACCCAGCCCGAAATACAAAATAAGCAACATTTCTTGATATCGCGAATGTTTGAATTAAGAATTTATAATTACGTTGAGAAAACTATGGTCAAGATGGCTGACACAATTAAAAATGATATGTTTATTTGCGATACCTTAGACACGTTTTTACCTGCTTTTTTGTGAATTATAAGAAGATATTTCTAAAACTTTCATCCCACAAATACATTTGGAGAACAATTTAATTAAATCTACTAATACTTATATTTGTATATAAATGTAATAAATTCCTGACTTCAATGGATATTAAGTGCTTAAAGTTTCCATCGTTAGTTTCGGTCGATTGTTTATGTTGAAAACAATTTTCAAATATTTATTAATAAACGAATATTTTTATTTTAAAACATTATAGTAGAGGCTACGTTGTATTTAATTAGTGGGAAAAGTAAAAGCTATCTCACTCGTGAGCATGATAGCACTCGCTTACGCTCGTGTTGTCATTTTCACTCGGTGACGTAGCCTCTACTTTTTCTCACATGTCGAGTAACATACTTTTCATTTGATTCAAATTAATATTTATTAATTTCTTACACAAATACAGGATTAAAAGAATCATAACTGTTTGGGAAAAGAAAAAAAAATGAAAAGACAAACTTGATTCATTTGATTTCTATCAAACAAATCATGACTTGAATCAGACAGGAATCAAAACCACATTATCCCTACACAAATATAATTATTATTAAATTGAAACAAAATGTTCTCCAGGTGTAACAGCAATAGATTATATCCCATTTATAAAAAAAATTAATAAAAAACTTGCTTGTAAAATATAAATATTTTATTTTGCAAGCATATAATGATCTAAGAAAAATTGAGAAAGCATCATACAATAAAATAGCCACATTTTTCAAGTCGTTGAGCTACGCGAGTTGAAGAAGAAGAAGAAAAAAAAAATACATTAAAAAATAATGCAAATGGAAGGTGGACGTCTCGCTTATTATTTCAGATATCGCCTCGAGTGAAATAAAAGAATGCTCGGAAGATTCGTCGCGTCAAGTTAATCGTTTGCGAAATATCATAAACTGCCACTCGCAGGAAATATCAAAGATAAAGGCGACGCGGGCGCGACAAGTCGCGTGCATCAGTTAATTTGCAGTCCCGATTCAAGAGCGCGTGCCTTTTTAATTACTAGCGTCGCGCTGAAAGGCTCGTCGAAAGGAACTTTTCATAGCCGTTCGACGAGTGCCACATGAAGCAGCTGAAACGGACTACTTGCATTCGCTTCGGCATATGTTGTTGACAATAATGCAACAGCGTAAACTACGTTTCCCGTTTTGCGCCATGCAAAGTTAATCACTCGTGCACCAAATACGTTTTACGGCTTTTCTTTCGCAAATAGAGATACTTTTTTAGTTGCATATGTTTCGGCTCAATAGGCACACTGAGAAAAGGAGATTACAATTTTGTTTATTCGAGTTTATTCTGCAAAAAAGTAACTCTTGAAAAAGACCATTTATTATAATAAACACTTTTGTGTGAAAGTAGTGTATTGATCGAAAGTCGATAACTTTTATAATTTTTGAGATCTGTTTGCGGTGAGAATAATTCACTTATTATAAAACCAATACTTTTTGTTTCTTTTTAAAGAGTTCACTTAAACTTTTTACGTGTCTATGAACTGTCGTGCGAATATTTTCCTAAATTTTGAAAGTTCACATGGGCTTAATTTTAATAAAAAATTTTGTTCAATTGAGTTTAACAAGCTGTTAACTATTAAGTTAAAGTAATATTTAAAGTTGTTTTTAAGAGACTTTTTTCTTGTTTTCTCTTGTTATTATCACGTTTAAAATCTTTCTGACCATATCCGTTTTTGTTTAATTTTTTCCCTTTTTTTTCATTAATGTGTAAATGTAATTTAAACGAAAAGTTTATTTAGAAGTTTATTCGAGCCGTTCGTTGCAATATTAACAATGATTTACGCGAATGTACTGTTTTGAGTGTCGGCCATCTTTCGACGGCGGGGTTGTGTAAACGTACCTACGGCACAGTGGGACTATTGCCGAAATTAAAAATGAAATATGCATCGTGATCTTTTTTCCTCCCCCAAGCGTGTTCGCATTTATGACCGACTCAATCTAATTTTGATTACAATTTTTGCATCATTCCGCGCGATTCTCCAAACAATTGTTGATTCTTCTTGCCAATAAATTTGAATATTTCAGATAAATAGGAGAAATATTGTCATCATTTGTTTGATTGAATGGAACAATTTCATTGTGAAATTACAATGATGCAAAAATTAATTCAAAATATAAAAATGAAAATAAAATTAAGTATAATTAATATAAATAAAGTGATTTTAATATCGTTTTAATCATTTGAATACATAATATAAAAAATGAATATCACATAAAGCAAACAAAAGATATCATCACCTAATTTACAAGCAATAGGGTAACCAATATTTTGGTAGAGTTCGAATTTTGTAGGTCTCAAATCGAAATTTTGTTGAAAATGTTGAAAAATCGTCGTATACAACATTTTGAACGAATAGCAGATCTAGAAAATTGGAACTTTTCAAAAATAGTTTCGAACCCTTTTACACAAGCTCCATAAAGTCACCTGAATAAATGAATTTTGAAAAGTTACCACTCAGAATTTTGCCTAAATATTCAAAACTGTGGCACTTACTCCCATGTGAAATTCGAGTCGACTGAAAATCGATTCTTTGAGCAATAATGCGATCGCGCTTTCAGGGCAAAACAGTCGCGCGTCTCGGCAATTTTTTCACGGCTGTAGCCCCCCTCCCTGCCCCTGATACTTTCATACTTTTTAATAAAATATCATGAATATATCATAGTTGCAGGTGAAATGGCGCGTTGTAAAAAATTTTACATTTCGTAACACGCGGCGCATTTCTATACAGCATTTTGTATCCGGTCTCCTCGCCCGATACGACACAAGAATTTATTTCGAAATCCACCCTCGCGTGGTGGCGCTGGCTTCATAGTCGTGGTTCGTAAAGCCGGGGCCACGCCGTGTCCTGAATACAAATTATGATGATTCCTTTCGCGGGTACCGAGACTTGTAACCCCCCGAATTTCCCTTGATCATTACCATTAATGAAGACGTGAGTATCGGCAACTGCTACTTTGCTCGATACCGGTTATGAATAACCCAGCCGGTACGACCAAACTTTCGCCACTGATCGTTACGTGTGATTAAAATCAAAGCGTACGTCCTCGTGCCTCGTAACGCTCCGTATTTGTCGCATTATCGACAAAGATTTCACAATTGGTAAGTTATAGAATTTTTTCTTTATTTATTATGGTTATTTAGAGATGTATAACATATATAACATATACGTATGTATTTGCTTATATAAAAACAGTGTATATGCTAAGATATGTTAATATACTTCTATATACGTTGTACATGGAGCATATATATATATTTGCATGTACACGTGGTCACTGTCAATTATGTATATGAATATGTTTATTTGTAAATGACTTGTATGTTAAGATATATGTATACATTTATTCTTATGAAAAAAATTATCTACTTCTAAAGAACTTGCACAGTTCTTAATGACAGTGGTGTAATTCAAAAAGAATTAATTTAAAAGTGCAAAGATAACAGCGTTTTAGTTACAATTTAAATACCGGGATTTAGTTGAGAGAACAAAATGATGAGATGATAAAGTACATGAAGTATGTATATATATATATATATATATATATATATATATATATATATATATATATATATATATATATATATATATATATATATATATATATATATATATATATCTTTCGTATACATACCTCATATGAACTGCTATAGATTTGGATGAGGCTGCTAAGAAGTCGCTGCTGTG
>JABFOV010006042.1:0-11205 GCA_022817685.1 Aradophagus sp. ZL-2020
CTGAGCGGTAGCGTCATGCGTGATTAGAGTGTGTGTGCTCGCTATGCGAGGACGCAAGACTAGTGTAACGTACTATTGTTATCTTTTTTTGTTTGTTACGTGACTCTACACACTTCTCACGTGTCGTATCTGTTTGACGGTTATTTTGTTTTATTTTTTTTTTTTTTTTTTTTTTATGTTTTTCCCCCCCATTAAAAGATTTTATATTTTTTTTTTTTTTTTTTTTTTTTTGTTGAAATTTTTCGGTAACAATAACAACCCGCGTGGAAAAAAATACTGCCAGCTGGCCTGGCAATAATCCGGCAAAAGTCTGAATCATAATCGTAAGCCAGATGCATGCCATACTAACGCCAGACTTCTAAAATCCAGCACTAGCATGGCATTAAACTGGAATGCGTCTGGCTTACGATTACAATCCAGACTTTTGTCGGACCAGTTGGCAACTACTTTTTCCGTGCGGGAATACTAAAATTTTTGATAATATCTAGATATAAAGAGATTCAAACGAAGAAATTTTCAACCGCCCACGCCATACCGATGCCGTAAATTTCCATTTTTTGGAAATTTCAAAAATAGAAAAATATGTTTTGTTTTTTAATGTAATCTTATTTTTTTCTTATTTAATGTAAGGTGGAAAGCCTGGAGTTACATTATGTTGAAAGAAACTGGGAATAGCACGAAAATTAAAAATTTTAATATTTGTTTATTTAAGCTATTCCAAATAAACACAGACGCGCACTATCTAATGACTGTATAACTGACAAGGTAATCGAGAAAATTAAATCATTTTAAATCACATCTGATAAAGTTGTACGCATTTAATGTTATGAAATTTATTGACATAATAATTATATCATGTTTTTACTTTTTAGTAAAAAGTTTTTACATAAATAATTATTTGCTATTCGTTTTTTTCGTTAAAGATAATATTTATACTTACTTTTTAAAATTGCAAAAGTAAAAATTGTACTTTTTTAGTGAGTAAACTAATTTCTGACTCGCAAATAATTTATATTTGGGAAAATACTTTTTTGAAGAAAAATTATAATGAAATAGAAAATAACATTATAACAAATAAAAAAGTGTTCGTATTTTTTATTACTCAATGATCGGACTGCCAAACATACACTCTCGGATATTTTCAAAAGGTGGGGATACACATTTTTGAGGTAGAAGACAGAAACTTATAGTCAGAAAGTACACTGTCTTCAACGAAAATTATTACTTGTTTAATCCATATTGAATTGTTTTAACTTAAATTTAATCTTCTAATACGATTGTTCTTCGAATGTGACAATATGAACTGTCATTTAACTGTAACTTTATTTCTTTAATCTTTATTATCAAATTATTTATATGGGCATTCTTATTTTCAGAATTAGATCTAACATTCACAAATATGTTAACGTTTCAGAAAAAAGTGGGTCAAAGATAGCATTTCTTTATAGTCCTTAATGTAGGCAATAATTGCCACGATTATTCATAGCAACTAATAATCAAAAATGTTTTCTAATCAAACCGAAGGAGGAGTTTCAATTAATTAAACTTAATCGTTTGTTGCGAGTATTAGATATTAATGTGATTCTTAATCTTATCAACACAATCAAAGTCTCTGATACCAATACATGTCGCTCGCGTCATCTATCTTCATCGTTCATCTTTTCACGACTTTCTTTTTTCATTCCAAATAGAAGTGTAATCTATTGTTTTTAATACTCAATACGATAAAATATTTTATCACTTGCACATACAATTGTGACGAAATGGTAGTTAAAAAGCAGAAAAAAGTATCCATTAATAATAATGAATACAAGAAAAAATTAGTAACAAATTTACATATTTTTGTAGCTATCATTTAACTTTTAAACTTTTTTGCAAGATCAAAGTTCGATCAAAATCGGCTTTTAATTATACATAGATAAAAACAGCTTTTATATATGAAGAAATAATAATTATTCGCGTATAAACAAATTTAAATATTGTAAAATTTAATTTCTTGATAAAATTAATAAAAGGGATAAAACATAATTGTGTTCCATAACTACACGCTATAAATGTGCAATAATTCTATACGTATGTAATTTACGAGAAAGAAATTGGAAACTTTTTTAATGAACGCTAATTGCAATGTTAGTTATGGAAATGCGATTTCGATGGAATTCTTTGTTTAGAATTCAACTTAAACTCGTTATGTACACATTCACGAAAAAAAGTGTCCAAAATTACTGCAGAGACGAACACCTACAAAATTAAAAGTAAAGATATAAAATGATCAACATAAAAAGAAAATAAAATAAACTTTTAGTTACTGTAACTACGAAATAGTTGCCGGAACGAAAAATATAGTTGGCTCAACTAACCATACAATAGTTGATTTCCAGTGTATTTAATATTTGTCGAATGGTTTAAAAAATTTAAAATAAAAAAATACATGTTTTTCAACTGAATTTGTAATTAAATTTTAATTACAAATCCAAAAAATAAATTTTTTTGGTTAAATTATGATATCTAGATAAAAATAAAAATGACAAAAATTAAAACTGCTCCGATGAAATTTGTTCTCCGAAATAACTTTTTTAAATAAATAAATATAGCCTCAGAGAAATGAAAGACATTCTGTCAATCAAATAAATAAATGCTTTAAAGAAATTAAAGAAATTTTTTTCAAATAAATAGACTGGTTAATACATTGCTACACTTAATCAACGATTCATGCCGTTTACGTAAGTTATAATCAAATTGAATCCATTTCTTTTGTCAAAATAGACTACTGTGTAATCTTTTTGCTTGACAATTGAGCGAAGAAATAAGCGTTAATAAAAACGCGTGAAGGGGAAAAAAATCAATTATCCCATTAGAGAAATTCATTATAACGAATACACCGATTCATCATAGTCTCATGTGTTTCCTTTACTGCAAGACTTTGGAAACTTTTGACATCAACTAAAAACACAGTTTCTTGACCACAACAAAAAATACATTTTCATTTAAGTAGTTTTGCCTGTTATCATCAATACTCCTATAACACGAACGTTTTGAATCAGTCCAGACACTGACAATATTAGACATCATAAATATTATTAATAGATTTATGGAGCGTTTATTTTGTTGGGGTAGCTTTGACAAATATAAAAAAATATAAACTATCGATTGCATTTATAATTTAATACCTTTTTGTTAACAGCTTTTCTATTATTTGATTCACTATTATTTAATTTCCCAAAAATAAAAATTTTGTTTTACGATAATAGGTTGAAAAATATATGGATTTGATAATTCTGTATAAGTAACTGTTTATTATTATTATTTACATTCGTATGTTTTTATTATAAGTTGACCAAAAGGTTTTTTTAATTTATTTTACGTACAAATTAGATGTATATTAACATTTTTTTATTCGGTTTAGAATTTATTAATTTAAAAAAATTTTCAATTAAGGAAATCTCAAAGAAATTCTATATTTAAAATCATAAAATATTTATTTGAAATTGAATTTCAAAATGTAAAAAATGTTGAATAAAACATTTAAATAAACAAAAAGCAGTATACATTTTAATTTATATTCGTTTCAGATTTGAAGAACATCAAAGATATGGTTTTTATTCTCCGAATATTCAGTCATCTTAATTTAAGATATAAATACGCGTCAAAGTACGAATGCATCTAAATGGGAAGCACGAAATTAACAAGAAATGTTGTAACACAATACAATAACCTTCCTGCGAGTTGAACGTGTTCGTTTCTAAAGAACATTATGACAGCTTTGAAGTTAACTACGCTGTTAACAAAATAAAAATTGCAAAGTAAAATTTACGACATTTCGAGTGAACGAACAATTTGGAAAGCAGTATCTTATCTTCTCTAGTAAAAGTGTCTTCTTTGATAAAAAGAAAAAAAATACATTTTCGCAATTCTTGAATAACACAGTAATCGTAAATAATGCATCTAACTTGAAATTCTAATTGTTGTTGTTCGAAATGAGCAAAACACAATTTTTTCTTATTTAAATAGTGAAGTCTTATACAAACGTAAATATACATTAAATTTGCATACATTTTGATTATAAAAATAAAATAAATAAATAATAAAAACTGTTGAATATTAATTAGTTTTTTATCTAAAATTATAATAAAATTAAAAAAGAAAAAGGATTTGTTAAAAAAGAAGTCCTACTTTTATACATATTTATGATAATAAATATGTATATGTTAATGAGAATTAATCAAAATACAGGTTAGAAATTAATTATAATTTTCAAATTTACGGAATGTTAAAATTGGCAATATTGAAATTATTGTTTAAAATTTTGTTTTTTCTGCTCATAATCATAATCATTGTTCATAATCAAAACATCTGTTGTTTGAATAACTATTTCGTCGGATGAAAATGTTGGTTTAAATTATCATTAAAACGTCAGTATACATTAGTAATGTGCAACTAAAGATGGCAAAAAGTGTTTTCAGGAAACGGGAAATATTGATAAGATAAATTAAAGTGAGTAAAAGTTGATTTGGAGTTACTGTGTGTTTTTTCCATTATTTTTTGTCTTTAATCTTTAAATAAAATTAAATTAAAATTCATTTTTTGCACTCGAAAAAAGCTTGTGTACTAATATTTTTATGTTACAACTTTTGGTACTAACAATTGTTTTCATGATATATCTATTATATTATTTTTATTGTAACTATATATATTTTTTTTCGCATCTCAAATTCACAATATAGTTGCTTTTACATATTCTTTTTGCGATTTTGATTTTAAACTAAAAATTCCTTTTCATGTAAGTAAAGAATTACTGTTTTATATGAAGGAATTTTTGTTAAAAATTGAACATGTTATAAAAATAACATAAGTTTATATAGAAACAGTTAAACAGGATAAAGAGAACGTGTGTGAATACACTTAGAAAAATACGTTCAGTTGGAACTGTTCAGGAAATCAATTATTGTCTTTTTAGTTCCGGCAACCAGTTTGTAGTTACAGTAACTAAAAATTCAGTTGCGCCAACTAAAATACGTAGTTGTCACATAAGTCAACTAATTACTTAGTTGTTATTACTATATTTTTTTCTCACTAAATTTTTTTTATTTACTTTTATTATACACTGAAAAAAAATCTGCTTGATTTAACTCAAATATGTTTAAATCAAATGAAAATTGCATTGAATATTAAAGTAAAATAGAGTAAAGCAAAGTGAATTTAAAACTAATTTGAAGTAAAAATTTATACTTGCTTAAAAGTTGTATAAAATTTGTATAAAATTGACTAAAATTTATATTTTTTGACGAAAATTCCACGATCCTTTGAAACAGGAATTTTTCGAATTACATTTTTCTTAGAATGACAAACTATCAGAGTACTTTTGTCTGCCTTTTGTTTACACTAGACTTGAAAAATAAAGTTCAACTTTGTTTTACTCATAGAATTTTAAAATATTCTAATAATCTATAATATGCACGATGTGGAAATTCAATAAATAACTCTGTAAGCGGTAAATAATTACACCTAGCGAGTTACAAAAAATGCATTTATCCGAAACGCGACATTTTTACTATCTAATAATAATTATCATTTTTACGGATGACTAATCTACTAAAATCCATGGAACATTAAATAAAACATAAAATGAAACTCGTAAAATATTTAAAATATTACGATGCAGTAAAATAAAAATAAATAGAACATATTTTTATTGTACTGAATTTGTTGGTTGATAAAAAAATTACTAGGTTGCGAAAATATAATAAATTATTTCGAACGTGATTTTTGTCAATATTTAATTAATCCATTTATTTGTATTTTCGTTCTTTTTTTCACGAAGATACATGTTGCTACAAAAACAGGTTTCTACGTTTGTGTTTGTTAATTATGCCACTAGGCATTTATGTGGAAAATCTTTTTTTAAAAAATCACTTGTCAATTTTCATTTCACAATGTCAGATAAAAATAAGCTTTTTTTTAGTGACTAAGTACACGCGGCTAACTTTAATAGTACTTTGCGCATACAGATTTTCCAAAATGAGACAAAATACTGACATGTTTTTTAGAATTATAACATTTGACAGCGGACAATATTTATTATTCGAAGAAATGTGTACACATAATGCTAACAAAGCAACAAAAAAAATATAAAATCATTAATTGTTTCTTCGAAAGTAGAAAAGCGAAGAAAAAATATACATGTATGCAAAAACAGGGTGACTGGACATTTTTTAATTTTTAATTTCGAAATTTTCCTGGTTTCGAAGGTTACTTTTAAGATCTTAAAATAAAATGAAATTAGAGTATGAAAAAATACGCACGATTGAAGTTATAAAATCGTTATAAAACTAATTAAAACAAAAAATAATAATACTCATATATTTACATATATACAGTGCCGCGATATTCAACGTATTTAACTAAAGTTCCACGCTTTTTCACATAACAAATAAAGAATTGAAGAAAAGCAAAAGAACTTACCATTCGTCATGGAGTAATCCCAAAGGCCTTCCATCCTCTGAAGTTGGACGAAAAATTGAGATCGTTGTAATTTAGATCTGAATAAAGTTGGTTGCTGCACGTCTTGGCGTCAATAGGCAGACCCTGGGTCTGTCTTCGCAGCGGTATTTTTAAAACAAAAATCCGGCTGGTTTTCAAATTAACTGGAGACGTCGCTAATAACAACGCGAATTTGTCATTACTCGAATTTTGGCGACCACGTTGACGGGGAAATAATTCACGCGGAAAAGAAATTCGCGCGCAAACAAAACAGACCGACCATGCACTCGATGTCAACGAGCGTAACAGTATGCAAGACCGGCCGGTCCATGTCGAGTTTTATAAGACGCGCGGTCACGTGACCACGGTCGCCCGATACCAGTGTGAATGCGCGACAACTCGTAAATATTTGCACGTGCGTCGCTACAACGTACTCGCCAGAGGACCAAAAAGGATCGTTCCTAAAAAAGGACACCGCAAACATTTTTTTACATCTGTTTTTCAAGCGTTTACTAAATGTTTCTAGTGTAATGAAACTTTTTGGACGGACTTTTTTGTAAGAAAATGTCTTTTTTGTTTTAGATACACAATTTACTTTTTATGATAACAATGACCTCATTAGAGTAATAATAAGACTGAAGATGTTCAAATTATTATTTAAAACTGAAATTAAATTAAAAATATTATAATTTTATGATTACAAATGGAATATTCTTAAAGTCAAGTTCAATATCTTCTATTTTATTATTCTTTTTGCATATACTTTGAAATATATGTAATTTTGTTTGAACAATAATGAATTACATTTGCTTATAGTGTCTTCCACACCATTGGAATATTTATAAAAAAAGTTAAATAAATATTAACGACATTGATTAGAATCGAATATTATAAGCAGCTTGAAATTTAATTCATTTTTCTTCAACAATCGAATTCATCAATACATTAACAACTTGCAATGAAAAGAAATACTTAAAATTAATTCTTACAAGTTTTGCTGACATTTTTAAACAGTTTTCAAATTAATTTTTAACAAGACTTTGTAATAAACAATCAAATTACCAATTTTTTATTGTAAATTATTGAGAATTCATAATAGTATATTCATAAGTTTTTGTATAAAAGTAATCATCGATAATATAGTCTTTGTGTTTGAATACTGAAACATTGAAAAGATAAAAACAGAAATGGGAAATTGTTATGGTTAATTAAATATTTCACCTTCAAAATTCAGCTATCAAAGGACAAAAATTGAAAAAAGAAATTACAATGAACATTCGACGGCGATAATTTTTACGCATTTCACGCTTAGTTAATTCTATAATACGTTGATTGCGATTGTGAATGGATAACGGAAAAATTGTATGGCTGACTAAATTTTGTTTACATGACTTATTTTAAGAAATTGCCACGCACAAAGAAAAGTTTTTATTGCATTTTCATTAGATTTTCATTTAAACACCATTTTATCAAGAGCTAAGCAACAAAAAATTAATCACCTTGATCAAAAAGTAATAATGAAACGTTTCCTGTTCCGTCAAAATTATTTTACAAAATAGACAAATTAATAAAATATAAATTACAACGTGTAAATCTGTTTATACAAAGAAATTGTAAAGAAATTTTAAATCAATATTTTATTAATTACTACCTTTATACATGCTTAACACTTCAGTTCGTTTTAGAATTTAGTTTATTCTTATGTTAATATATATATTATTTGTTCATTTCCATTAACATTTGCCTTCATAAAAACCGGTTGCTTTTTTTCTTTTTTGTTTTTCGCATTTTGTTAACACAATTTTCATGGAGCGTTATGAGGTTGATATCGCATATTTGCATATTGTTGATGTAGATATTAAAATATATATATATATATATATATAAAAATCAATAAAAACAAAATACATCATTTTTCGCATTTGACATCAATGAAACGATAGAGCTGAATGAAGTTTACGGAAAATAAGGTGTTTAATCGAACACTTGAATATGAAAAAAAAATATCGTCGTATTTATTTATCAAGCATTTTCTTTTGCGTTAGTATTTAGTTTTTTGTATAATTATAAAGCAGTTTATTGTAATTTGCAATTCTTCATTAATTTGTTCACAAGGTACAAGCGATGTTACAAGACTTGATGGATTCTGTACTTCTACCTTATTACGTAGCTGCATATGATGGAAAGAAATATAAAATGCCTCAAATCTTATAATGATTCTCGGATATAATTTCAATAATTGATAATTATAAGTGAATACATATTGTACATTATTACATAGTGATATTGTACTCGATTATTTTGCTATATATAATTTCCACTGTCAACCTCAACAGAACTTAACATATATGCATTACATGTTTACATAATATATGTTATGTTATATTAAGGCAGAAACTTATAAACTTTTTATATTTCTATTGTAATTATAATCATTAAGTCGTAAAAAATGTTTTTTCTTCTTCTTTTCTAACATTGAATCTTATAAGTAAATAAGAATAGTAATACAGGTTTACATGATAATACGTGAGTACAACGATATTAAAAAAACGTAAGTCTTTCGAGTGAACCAAAAATTAAAATGCAAAAACATTTTAATTGTTCGTTTCCCGTCTTTAAAACGTAATATAAAAATTACGATATGAATTCATTTTGATATGAAAAGCATATTAGATATTAAAGTTTCGATATCACGATGTTTCTATATATGCAAATGCAATCTTATACATTTTGTTATAAAAAATATAAGCAATTTCGAAAGAAATTAATAAAATTGAATTATTCTTATCACGATATCCAAATTATTAATTGCGTGCAATATTAATATACTTACAAATAATTTTTTTTTTCTTTTTTTATTTCTCGTTAAAGAGAAATTCGAGGAACATTGGTGAAAAAATGTGTCGTCAAGAAAGCGTTCCAAACACTTGAATACAAGCTCAAATCGAATTTTAATTCATAACCGATTTCTTCGTGATTCAAATCGAATGAGCAAACTCCCATTGTAAAAAATTCCGCGGACAATAATAAAACGTAACGATGAGTACTTTCAATTTTCAATTCGTATAATTAGTTACATCCAAACGCTACATTACATTATGGGGCAATAATTTGCGTCAATTTCCATCTCTTGACTACCCAATGTGACCGTTTTTCTTTGACTTTTATTCGACCAATAAGTTTATTTGATCATACATCAAACGCTCGTTCTCATTCATTCGCATGCATAAACACATCAGTTCGCACAAATGATTATAACGAGTGCTTTTGACATAAATTAGCGAATGTGAAATTTGACATGAATCAACTCTTTCTTATTTCTTTCCTTCCCCTTGTTTTTCTACTTTCTTCGTCCATGTTCTCGGACTGTCTCTTTAAGTAAAAATATCGCGATAACTTTTTACGAGTCCTTAAAGTTTATATCGTTTTTAGTAACACAGCGGCTAACAACTAGATGTATTTATATATTTATATTGTGTGTACATGTATATAAAAAAAAGATACATGCCCGTTAACCAGTGTTTCTTTCACGAAAAGTTCGCGTTAGTTTATAATCACTTGACGATAACAAAATTGTCGTAGACGAGAATTACGAACGATAAGTACGTGCGATTGTCGTCTTTTGGAAACGAAATCAGAGAAAAGTAGTATAAAAAAATCCACTTCTCTTAAGAATAAGTACGAAAATTTGGTCGAATTAAGCTCCATCGCTCTCACTTTGGCAGTGATCACTGAAAAAGTACGCAATTTACTTTCGTTAAGTAATTGGATTACTTGACAAAACGAAGAAAAATAGTATCAAAAACTTAGTAGAAGAGCAAAAAACACATCGACTTATAAAAGATCAGTTATTATCGAACTGCGTTGTTCATTGCGAGTCGTTGTTCCACGTGACGAGATAAAAATGAAATTGACTGTCTTGATTATCGGTAGTAGGTTTGTTTTTCTTTTCTTTTTTTTCACTTGCAATATCGTTGAAAATTATTGATACCTTAATTCAAATATAATTAAATTCACTCAGATTACCTTAATATAAAAACTATCAAGATACTGTGTGACTACTTGACACTGAAAACTACATAGAAACCCAGCTACTTCACAATAATAATTTAAACCATCCAAGAACCCAGCGAGTTTCTCATGTGTTTTTTATTCAATAGTTTGAAATCTTATTCAAAATCCTAGTTAGGTTCCTATTAAATTTCAGTCATATAGAATGCTGGCTTATATGTAGTACACGAATTACCTCAGGGCAACTTAAAATGTAATTTAAATTCTGGATTCTTTATAAAACGTCATTTTTGAAATTCAGTTTTGAATTTAAAGCCCTATAAGAACACGTGGAAACGTGAGAACTTATGTAATAAAATGAAACTGTAAGATTATATAAATAATGAACTTACATATGAATAAAATATCTTCGGTAAATCGTATTGATCATTTTCATCTAAATAAAAATACAATATAAGAAGAATAAAAATAATATCACATTATATATGGCATTTTCGTTCATTTTATCGATAGAATATTCATGTTACTACACGGGGAGAAAAAATGCCATTAAACCAACAACATTTAGTTTTTGAAATAAAATTACGACTGGATATTGATCCAACATCCTCCTGTTATTGATTCTATTACGGGCCCTCCTTTTACAGATTTGAAAAGTAATGTCAAGCATAATTTTTAGGTTTGAAAAAGTATTTGTTTTTAAACATTAATAAC
>JABFOV010006043.1:0-11204 GCA_022817685.1 Aradophagus sp. ZL-2020
GAGTGGGGTTGTCCTTGTCTAGCGAGTTAAGAAACAGTGTCGCGCTCTCTCCGGTTCGCTGGTGGGGCAGGTGATCACGAGCCAAGGTGGGGAGAAGAATGGCCAGAAGCGGTGGGGATGCACGAGGGACCCGGCGACGGTGCGTCGAGCTTGAGCAAATAGATCTAATCGTTTACCTACTACCCCTTTGACACTAGACTGTAATGAGAGTAATTGACCAATTAGGACCGCGGTCTAAGTACGCGTTGCAAAAATTCACGCTCGTTCGGTGCTTTTTTTCAGTTAACATCTTTTCGAGCAAACGTTAGGGAAATTATCTCGCAGTAAATCGATCATTGATCGTCACGAATGGGGTTTTTTGACAAATGTTAAAAGCACGATTATAACTAACCACTAAATTTTAACCGAGGAGTTTCAATTATAATTTAATACGCTGAAATAATTCTTGATAGATTAAGCTAATATAATGATACAGTAATATTTCAGTGTAACGTATATAATACTATAAAATATATTATGTATGAAATACATAATAATTGTATATGCATACACGATAAAAATCGTAATAATAAATATCATTGTATCAAACAAAATTGAAGACAAAATTAAGCTCTTCTTACTTATTTGATAAATTTTTGTCTGCGTCAAATAAATTCTACTTCAAGGAAGAGGAAATGGGATCGCCTAAAATAAAATTTCTTTTCTCATAAATATATACTTTAATTAACGTGAAAACGGTTCTTTCGAAGTTTTAATGATCATTAATGGAGTATTTTTGTCCAACTTGCGAGGTAGTTGAGAAATCGTCGAAACTTGAGAAATTGTCGCAGGTTGGTGGTCGTGGGTTGCGGAGGCTGTGTGAAAAATTTCATTCCATTGTTTCGCGGCCGGAATCGATCGAGCCTCGTGCGCCTCGTCTCCCGTGTTCCTTTTCACCGGCGTCGAGCTCGGCGGAGATTTTCGAGCTACCGCCATCCGGGATCCCGACGCCGGAGATGCCATCGTGGCGTCCCGTCTGTCATATTTACGGGGTCGCGTAACGCAGCTCGCAAGATAAGCAAAAACAAATGAGTCCCGATGGCGCCGTAAATATTTTTTAAGGCCTGCGTTCGGGCGAAATCAAACGTCGATTTCTGTTGCTCGATATTGAAGCGCGTGATGATTTACGGCTATTTCGCTTATGACGAAGAGGAAATTAGATTGTTGAAGTACCAGCAACGTTAAGGATCTTTCGATCGTAATTTTGTGATCTTGCAATGATTTTCGGCAGGTTTGAAAGTCACTTTTGAATTTATATTCCGTCATCTTTGAGGCTCTGATATTTAAACAATTTTCATTGAGTGAAAATCATAATTTTAATTATCTTTTATAGAGACGAAATATATAAAAAAAGATATTTTTATTCATTAAGTAATATTTTTAAATATATCAGAATATATATACATTTTTTGTATTATTAGTACTTTTATTATTTTAATTACTCATTAAATACTTCAACTTTTTTTTAACTAGTCGGTAAAATCGTTAAATGTTTTCGTTTTTTTTTTATTAATACTCGAAACATATAATTTGAAATATTTTCGTACGTTAATATCAAATTTGGAGGTTCGATTTGAAGCGTCGAAAATGATACGAATGTTGTTGCGCAACTGTTGATGGGCGATTAGTTTATTTGACCGATAAGATTTTAAAATTAATTTCAAAATTGAACGACAATTTTGTGGATGAATTTAGATAAATTGCATTCTTGTTGCGTTAAACTCTTATCGGAAATATTAGATGCCATTAGGCAATTAAATGTCTATTAAATTTCGTTCCTGTGTAATCGGCTTTTACAACACGCTGGGATATTGAATGGTATCTAAATTAATTCCGCCGATGACGGTATTAATTTTCTTGATTAATTTGTTCGTTACGAAAATTAATTAAATACATGAAACGCCATTATCGAATGACGATGGGATTTTCGTTTTTTTTTTCAGCACAGTGATTTATTGTAAATTGATTTTTAGTTTGTATGCAAATGCATTTTTCATTAACGTCTTTCATATTCATAAATGATGATTCGTATGAATAGAAAACAAGACATTCATTCTGAGTTTATATTGTGATTTACTGTCAACTTATGGAAAAGTGTATGGAAAACATAAATATAAAAATGTTGATATTGAATGTACATTTAAAATATTGCATTTTATGCTATATTGGAATTGTAGAAATTTATGTTCAAATATAAATAAAAAATTCATTTTTCAATGATTTGCAAGTGTTATTTAATGTTGTCAAATTCACTTTCATTCTAAAACTCATTTACCATTGTTATATAACTGATTATAAAACCCTAGATTCAAAATTAAAACTGTTTCACAATATTTTCAATTTCGCTCTAAGAATGTTATATAAACGTTAATATTTTCTTAATACGTATGTATATAAGCATAAAAAAATATGTACTGCAAAATGAAGTAGTTATTCTAACACCACAATCATCAGTATAACCAATTCAACACAAATTAACAGGACTCTTAATAAATGGGAATCCGGATGATTTGATGAGAAGTCGACAAAATTCGTATACAATATTGAGAAAACCATATTGTAACCACCGCAACATATATTGTAAGGTGGACAATTTCATACAGTAAACTGTTTACGATATCATATCGTAACTAACTGTAGCCAATGACATTGCTCGATTGCTTTATTTCGACCAATAACCACACCGGAAATTTTACAATCCATATTGTACGATATCGTTTTCTCGATGAAAGGTTGCCTAATTCGGTAAATAATTGTCCTGTACAATATTAGGTACAAAGTTGTTACCGATTCAAGCGTAGTCGATTCGAGCATACTACTTTTGCAAGTCCCAATACCAAAATGGTATAGACGGCTTGCAAAAATGGTATAACATCGTTATTTACTAAATTGGTCGAATTTTTCTGTCCGCAATGAAGAACAATGAAGAAACAGCGTGCTTTTGATATCAACCGCATCGAAACGCACCCCTCGGCTATACCCCGAAATAACCCGCTTAGTCTTAACCCGTAATCTGCTTCGAGTATCGGGTCACATTAGAACGGGGCTTAATGATTTTTTTTTTTTGCGAAATGACGCATGGGTATGACAAGTGGAGATGCATTTGGCGTCGCGATACGGACTACCGGGACGTCGTTAATAAGACTCGCCTTCCGAATAATTATGCCGGGCCGGGGGGAGCGGCAGGCCATGGGAGCGCGGGCCCCGGGGGGCAGGGGGGAGGCGCGCGTGCGAGAGAGACGCTCCAATTTGGACGGTTACCAAGGCAAACGATACGTTAAATAGATAGGACGGGAGAGCAGCGGGGAACTGTACATAATGAGGACCACCCGCTGGTGCCGCGGAGCTACTTGTGGTGCCGTCCCACCCTCCTCTTCTTCGCCCTCGCGAGACCTTCCCCGTTTCTCTCCTCGCTAAAATTATCCTGATAAATTTTCATCCGCAATTTCCAGCTCGCTACTTTAGTCTATTGAGGCGCGCGAAACAATGCAGGTTCAACGTAGGACTGTTATTCTCTGAGGTCAAAATGGCCCATGTTACAAATCGTTGACGGAGTCCGGTGGAACATTGCTATACAGAGTTGAAAGAGTTGTGAAAATGAGGTTTCACACTGCAAAATTTTGAGACATTGGACAACCGGTTTTTCCTTGATTTGTATGATTCCATTTAATAACGTTTTTTGATTTTATTGAACAGCGTTACTAAAGTGATTACAAACTTATTCCTACACAAAGGTTCTTCATTCAATCAACGTGTTCCATCGTTTATAATCCCGGACGGTTTATATAAAAGTCGAACGAAACGTTCATCAAGTAATTTCATTTTCGTTATTAACATAACACAAAACTTGCAAGCGACATTCTTATCGCGAGCGACAATTTAAAACGATCGCTGAAATTGAAAAAACATCAATATCATGCATTTTCAATTTCAGAGTGATATCGATCGGTGTTAATTAAACGCATCATACCTGAAGCCAATTCGCGGATTAAAAACTGGCGGCGGCGTTTTAATTCGATTCTTGTCAGCGCCAGGAACTGGCTTTCATGGATTGATGATTTGTTGAAAAATTGATTAATCATCGGGAATAATTTATAATCATTTGACAGGTGCAAGTATAAATAAATAACACGGTCAATTATCAGTTATTAATAATGGTTTACACGAACAACAACAAGATAGTAAAAATTTTTCATTTTCCCGTCATTGCTCCTTTCTAGAAACTAAGATTTTTTATAGTATTAAGACAGAAAGTTGTAGCTTCTAAAGATGAACCAGGACAAAAAAATGAAAATTTCCACTTCTTTTATCTTTTACTTTGTTTTTTCAGTGTATAAATATAATTATTTATGCTATGACCTGAAAAAAAATCTAAAAAAAAAAACACTGTACACAAGATTTGAACTTACGTTTCAAGAAGGCCGTACCCAAAACAATTTCTCCCTGATTTGAATTCTAATTCGTTGACTCATCAACTTTACTGAATCCCCGCGTACACAAAAAGTGCATTGCAATAAAAATGAAGAGTGGGAGCCGAGAACGTTTATTATAATGCAAAATGTCATTAGCCTGGGAACTTAAAAATGGCCATTTCATGTAACGTTGCAAAAGTGCTTAATTGAGCCAACTAAACTCGTCCTATTTGTTCTGGCGGCTCGGACTCAGGCGGTTGGTTCGTGGGATTCCGGTATAAAGTATGGTTTGCACAGCTAAGATCATTACTCAGCGCGTCTGTTGACTCTTCTCGCTGCCAACGGACGTCCGCCGTACAATTAGCTTCTCTTTGCCATGGCTGCGAGCGCGCCGCGGCAAGATGAACGCGGCTGCTAAATACACGTGTATTAATACAATTAGGAACATAAACAAACTTTCGTCGTCGCGGCTCGAAACGTGTGCGCGCGCAGCTACACGGAGCATAATTTATGGTTAACTATACTAATTGCGGAATAACCTCTGTACATAAAGATACAATTGCTTGTCGGCCCGAGTTTCAACATTTTGTATCGGCTTTTGTCATTCGCTCGTGAAACGATTATCAACGAAGAATCAGACGAATTTGGCGAGTATAGGAATACAAACATTTTAATACTAAAAACGTTTAAAATTGCATTGTTATAGTATGGGAAGCCTATGTGACGGAAGAGAATCACGCAATGTACTTTATTTTTAGAAAAAGTTCTAGCGATTTGGCACTATACGTTACACACCGGTTTGGTCAAGAATCTATACCAAATTTGTATGTAGACTCCCAGCAAAATAGGTATAACGGGCTTGATATTAAATTAGTAAAAATATTTTGATATTAATGCATAGAATTGTTTCGTTTTTCCGTTTAACTTTGAAGTATACTGACATTGTATATATACATAACAAATATAGATATACTAAACACAGTTTATGGAAGTTGACTGTTATGGAAAATGTCAGTGACCCATATATATATATATATATATATTTGTAACTAATATTATATAGAATCATGGCATACTAAATTTGTATGACTTTTTATTTCTGTGTGGCTTTGAACCGAAAATTTCATTAATGTTGATTCACACTGATTGAAACTTGGAAAAGAATTTAAAGTGTTTGCTTCGAGTGAAAATTATCTGTTCTTTTCTTAATTCATTATTTGAAAATTAATTTTGTTGTTCTGTTAATAATTATACTAGTTACTAGAATAGTTGCTTATTGTTATAATATTGTATATCAAAACGATGTGATTGTTTAATTACAGATTAGTCACGTATGTTATTTTTGGAATGGTAATGAATAATTAAATATTATCATGAACAATGTTATCAGTAATAATAAATATAGTCAAATATCAAATATTTCAATATCTCTGTGAATGTACGTCTAATTATATTTATTCAATTAGTGTTAATACAGTGTAATTATGAACAGAAACAATTAAAATGTTTTATTAATAACGAATTAATTACAACACATTTCTAAATAATAAAGAAGTGATTTGATTTTATCGATTTTCACATCAGTACGAGAATTTTCGTTAATAAGTGCATTATATTTAATACAATCGACAATTTCGAATTATTCTGAATATATGAAAATTTTGGAAAATATGTTTTATAAAAGAAAATTTTTCTGCACTTCATCGAACTTGAGGGAAACAGGATAAAATGAATTTTATATTATTATAAATTAATAGAGCATGTTTTCTTAAATTTAAGGGAAAAAATTAATGTTCATTTTTTTCAGACTATTTTAAGGAGTGAACACGCTTAATAAAAGAAGTTCTATGAAAAAGTGCATCATTTAATAGACTTTTTTTTCCCTTCACTTTTGTTATTTATTTTTTTGTAGACTGATTTATAAATAAAGTTATTAGCTATCTAACAAGAAATTTTCCGACTTTTTTATGAGTAATTCATTTTATTGAACTTAAACAAGCCAATTTATTTCTGAAGAAAAAAAAAAAAAGAATCTGTATTATTGTGATAAGACGTGTGTTATA
Source organism: Aradophagus sp. ZL-2020 (assembly GCA_022817685.1). Taxonomy (NCBI): domain Eukaryota; kingdom Metazoa; phylum Arthropoda; class Insecta; order Hymenoptera; family Scelionidae; genus Aradophagus; species Aradophagus sp. ZL-2020. Next base: position 6,515 of record JABFOV010006043.1, read on the forward strand.
CAATTAGAAAGAATTTAATTCACAGAATTATTAACGTAATTGATACAAGTCTATTTAAAAAAAAGAAATAAATAAAAACAAAGATAAGTTTATCTTTAAATCATAAAATAATAATTTAATTCTGAAGATTAAAATATTCATTAGAGCAATTCATTGAATTTCGATAAAAGTGATCAGAAAATGTGGTTATTTTGAAAAAAAATAAAGGCAAGTTATTTTCGAAATACAAAAAAATTACTTTCTATTCTTTGAATCAAATTGATAGTATTATTTATATAATCCGTGAACTAAACAAACAATTTTATTCCCTTAATTCAAGTTTACTATGGAATTAGATTAAATCAAATACATTATTTGTTTGACCGAAGATCATGAAATATTTTTTTATGCGCTCGATTCAAACAAACTGTATTAACAATGAGCTTCATTTTTATATACATACAAAAAATATTGCAAATTTTGTGTCAGTAAAGGTGAATTTAATTTACGTTTCAAAATGTTTAATTATAAACTATTTCGATTCCAAAATAGAACAAACAAATTAAAGTATCAATTTTTGTTTAGGTACAAAAAATATTTCGTAACTTGTTTAGAACATTTTTTAATGAGTCATCATGTCACTTATCGTTAATAATTTGAAATTAATTAGTCCGCTTTTATTTTTGCATTTTTTATTGCCAATAACCATTATATATATTGTTGATAAAAACATTAGTTCGCATTAGTTTTATCGAAAATTGTCATTTGTGTGCATTCATATTCGTAAGTATATAACTTTTTTTATATCATCAATTCAATCGATTGGAAAAACGAATTAATGAACTAACCGAGTGAGTGACTGACTTCTACCGATTTCACTTTGTTTCAAATAATGCATCATGAGAAAGAAATAAAAAACTTCCAACTTTATAAAAAATTAATTTAATAATGTGGTTTGGACCGCGAAGATGTCATGATGTTACATTAATACCATAAAGGTATCCTGACATCACATTAATTTCACAAAGATGTCACAAAATCACAATGTTATTGCGACCTCATTGCAATGTCACTTTGTGATACCACATTTCTATTTCATCGAACAAATAAACAAAAAAATATCAAGTAAAGCGTTTGGAAAAGTATGCTATATTATGACAAATGTTTAATAATAAAGCAGCATAAAAGTAACGTGAATTGTGACGCAAAATTGGCATCACTGCGACGTTATTGTGACATCATTCAACGTCACTTTATGATAACTCATTTCTGTTCCACCTTAAGAAAAAAAGAAGAAAAAAAAGTGGATCCCATGTAAAGTGATTGTTGCGCTCTTTGATATTGTGACAAGTGTTTTGCAATAAACACAACAAATTATTAACAATTAATACAACTTCAATATTTTTTAAAATCGAAGCAAATCGATCGCGATTTCATAACGCATACACTGTCTAGCTAATCATAATAATGAAATTGCTTGCGAGCCGTGGTCCGTTAATTATTACCAAGTCGGTATATTGAGCATGAAAACAATATTTCTTTCGCGCGGAGCGCGGGGAAAATGCAAGTCAAATTGGCGTTAAAATTACAAACTCGGTGGTCCTTTCGTGTCGCAGCTTATCCCATGCCTTTCTTCTCCCCCTAAACGCCCCCCGCACCGCCATCTCGCGTTTTCGGTCGACGTCGTCCACGAAATTAGACCTTCTATTCTAAGAGAGCGGCGCACCTCCGCGAGAGAGCGCCGACCCCCTCGTTCCTCCTGCGCAAGAATGAGCCATTTTGTTAGACAAATAGTCCGCTGTTTTGCTGGACCTTTTTGTCGCACCAATGATTCACCGAAAACAATTTTGTCGAAAGAATAAAACAACGCTTGGCACCGCCGACTTCCGAATTTCTGTCGGTTTTTCATGATCTGTTTCTTAGATGCCGATTTATATATTGCAATTAAAAAAAAAGAATTATTGTCATGTCTGCATTTGTTTTTGTATATCTTTGGAAGTTACATTTCCTGCAGTGAATAACAAGGTGAATAATTTCATGTAACTATACTTAAATGAAATGAAAATCAAATTGAATATCCAATTATAATGTTCACTTGTATATATAATTATATATATTATACGTATATACACTGAGAAAACGATATCGTACAGTATGGATTGTACAATTTCCAGCATGGTAATTGGTCGAAATAAAGCAATCTAGCAATGTCATTGGTTGAAAGTAGTTACGATATGATATCGTAAACAGTTTACTATATGAAATTGTTCACGTTACAATAAATCTTGTAGTGGTTACAATATGGTTTTCTCAGTGTAGTGTGTACATGATTTTACTTGAAGCCATACGTCATCCAGATAAAGTCAGATTACATCCAGACATAGCGTTATATGGAAGATCTGTGGATATCATATGGATATCATGGTTGAGTTCTAGATGTGATACAAAAAATAAACTTCAATGTATTAATCACAAACGAAAAAAGTGACTTGATCTGTAGCTAGGTCTAGATATAATCTGATTTTATCTGATCATCATCAAATCTGGTTTATATATAGTCCTACATGTCTATATCTTTGAACATACGACATCCAAACATTGTTTCAGGTTTTCCGGTTTCGGATTTAAATTCAAAAAAGAGTACATCATTACCACTTGACTGTATGTTTCTTTCTTTCTTTTTTTTCATAAGGATTGAAAACGTAATTGTTGCAACAAATTTGTTACTTGAAACGATTTTTAAACGTATTTACGTTTTCCTTAATTCATCCTTCGATTCTATTAATAACCCCCACCCCGTACAAAACCTAGGAACAAAAAGCCGATTTCAGCATCAATGTACTTTTAATTAACTCGTTTTTGCCCGCGGTCGCCAGCGCAGCAACATGCCATTGAAATTATTCCTCCAATCAATTTCACGAGCCAACGAAAATGCGCGTTTCCGGACGCACGCGGGTTTTCGCGACGAGGGAAACGGCGATCGGGAACCGCTCTTTGGGGTGGTCTGCCGAAGAGGGGAGGCTTCGGAGTTGAGAGAGGGAAAAAAAACTTGCGTCGATGTATACGAAAGGGACGCGTACACCGGGAGATTGCGATCTCCCATTCGTTCGCTCATTCCAATTATTTTCGTCCAATTAAAATATCGATTTCCACCAGCACCACCCCCACACCTTCGCCGCCCTCGCAAACGCTCAGTCAACTTTTGCAACAACCACCACCGATTTCTCTCTGTTTGACTCCATCTTTATTCCTTTACCCCACTCTTTCCCTTCGGATACTTGCGTGTACATATTTTTCTTCCTCTGCTGATGATAATAACTATATATAATAAATGTATATACATATGTATATATATACATAATATACAATAAATGTAAATATATATAATAAATACACTAAAAAATACACTTAAAATTTTGTGTAAATAGTGATGTTGATTTTTTTATGATAGTATAATGTATTGTGTATATATGATATTTTTATATATATAGTCTATATATATAGTCTATGTGTATAATAAGATATATAGTATATATAGTATTGAATAAAATAATTCAAATTATGAATTAATAATGTTATCAATTTAAAATGCACATGATGCATCAAACTTTGATTTGATTCGTTGAAGTTTTGTTGTATGTTTTCCAGAAGCTTTCAAAAATAAATATTTCTTTCAACGTATAATTATAATTTTTTATTCAAAAGTTTTTGTATTGTTTCGCAAGTTGTGATAGGTCATTAAATGAAAATTTATTTTTGAACGCTTAGACAAAATGAATTCCTTCAACAATTACAAAATTAATATGAACGTTATAACGGTAACAGCTGTGAAAATTTTTATCTACGACCACGTTAATGTGCACTAATTAATAACTTAATTCAAACGACATTAAACTCTAAATATTGCCGAAATCAATTTCGAAGTTCAATAGCCCCAGATTATTTTTAACCGTGATTTTCATTTTACATTATGTTCTTTTGCTCGATAAAAAGTTGGAACTAATTACGATACAATTTCTTACGGCAATTGAGTTCTATTTATACATAAATATTTATATTTTTTTTCTCGTTTTACAAGTGCATTCAACTTTAGTTTCCCAACATACAATTGCAAAATACAAATTGCCGATGAAGATAACATTAACAAAAACGAAATTCTTTTATTAGTCTATCATACTTTTTATATTTGAATTAAGCAAAGCAATTAAATATCACTAACAGTTTTAAATTATATTAATTCACTGTTAGCAATTATTTCAGATCATTGAAATTAAACAACTGATTATTTTAGTTGGATCAGTTAAATAAGTAGAATAATGATTTTGTTGATAAAACTGTCGGAAGCATTAAAATCAGTCTCAAGTCATTGTTGATGTTGCAACGTGGCAAATTGTCGATAAAATGTCCCTAAGCAATAACCAAGAGACAAATTTTCATTTTTGAAAAAAATGAAAAAAAAAAAAAAAAAAAAAAAGAAAAGTACCGCTGTATTTTATTTTTCTATTTTCTTCTTCTCTTTTCCTTATTTTTTTCACCAACCCCTGTCTCGTCCCCTCTCCTCCCCCCCCTCCCTCCATCCGCGCGCGCGCGCGCCGTGCCGTCGCGAGCGGGGCCCGGCCGCTGCTTTCGGCTTCCTGTCTCCCTCCTACATCTGTGCTCGCCGCCTGGGTGTGTGGACGCGGTCGTGTGTGTGTTGGCATGTGCATCTAAG
>JABFOV010006044.1:0-11202 GCA_022817685.1 Aradophagus sp. ZL-2020
AATCTCGACATGGAATTCGGTGTTTGACCATCTCAGGAGAGCGACTTTCTGCCAACACCGCTGACGCTGAAGACTTTCGCAAGTGGTTCGACGATTACTTGTCAAGGCATAATATAAATGCTGACAATGTGTATAATGCAGACGAGACGGGCCTCATGTGGAAATCTCTGCCAAACAAAACCTTGGCTGGAAGAGATGAACTTTCCGCTCCAGGGTGGAAACAGAACAAGGAGCGTCTCACAGTGATGACTTGTGCGAATGCTACTGGCACTGATAGGATTCCCTTATTGGTAATCGGCAAGGCAAAAAAACCACGAAGTTTTAGAAATAAACATTACCTACCAGTAGTATATGATGCACAACCTAGTGCGTGGATGGAACGTGCCATTTTTAAGAAATGGTTCAAAGAGGTTTTTCTCGTGCACATCAAAAAAAGGAAACCAGATGAAAACGAAAGGTTTGTAATTGCAGTTTGGTAAACATTATATTAACTGTTGAATTTTTTTGTTTATGTTGACAATTTATTGGTATTGCAGATTCATTTTGATATTGGATAATGCCCCATCGCACCCACCACTAGAAGAATTGAATGACATAGATCCTCAGTGTGCTGTAGTGTACCTTCCTCCTAACGTGACATCAGTAATACAGCCAATGGATCAAGGGTGCATCTTAGCACTGAAGAGGAGATATAAGAGTGCATTCCTGGGCGAACTACTGTCGAAAGAGTCGTCAGATATGTCTGGTGTCGTAAAGTTTCTGAAATCTTGGACAGTCTATGATTGTTGCGTTACTTTGACTGATTGTTGGGCTGCTTTATCAGTAAATACATTAAAGAATTCGTGGAGCAAGTTACTGAATTCCTCATATGGGACTGAAGCAGTATCAATAGTGTCAGATGCTGTGCCACTTTTGAACGCACTTCCCGATGAGAAAACTTACAGCTGTAAAGACGTCGCAGACTGGGTGAATGAGGAAGTTCCAACTCATTGTAAGCTGACTGATGACGAAATTGTAACGATGGTTATTTCAAATCGTTTCCCAGTCGACGAAACAGAATATTTAGAAGCAGACAATGAAGTTGACTCAGATAATGACGAAAATCTTCCAAGTGAGTCTGCTGGAGATTTGCTACAAATAGTACAAAAGCTTTGCGATTGGAGCAAATCGGAAAAAGTGCTTTCCAGTCAAGACTGCCAAGTTTTAGAAGAAATAAAGAGGATTCTAATTAAAAAGATAATTCACAATACAAGTGATAATTGTTGACGTGCTGGCACGAATATAATATATTTTAATAATAAACATAATTGAAATTTATTTAAGCAATTGTGATGAGCGAAGTGTGATTGTTAATTTTGATAAATCTTAAATAAAATATTATTTTTACGGACAGAAAATGAATGCTTAAATTATTAAAAATTTAAGTTTTGAATAAAATAATTAGTACATTGTTTTATATATATTTAATAAATTATTTTATATATATCTAATAAACTGACTGTGTATTCTATTTGTAATTACGATCGAAAACTTTCTTTGACTAATTCACCAATATAGAATTATATTGGTTTTAATTACATTTTATTGGTGTTTAATTACATTTTAAAATATATTTATATACGATTGAATTTAATTAAAACTTAATTAGTTATTTAATTTATTTTTTTATTAATTTAATTTCAAATTAAATTGATTGAAAAATTGAAATTAAATTAATTTTATTTTATTTCAATATTTATATTTCTTTATTTACTTCAATAAACTTATTATTACGCTTATATTTATATTGTTTTTTATTGCATTAATCATTAAGTAAAAACATATACAACATATTAAATAGAACATTTGTTTCTTTGTGGTTTTAATAATGCGCCAGTTTTTGAACTTTTAAAAGTCGCGCGCAAACTACGACGCGTAGCGACACAGAGTGGGGGGCAACTGTGGAGGAGCGGCGTGTCGAAACGAGTAGGGAATTCTCGTCGAAACAAGTAGTGGTCGAAACGATCGAGGTCGAAATGAGTAGGTTTGACTGTAATTGTTTTCATTACACAATTCTACTATCGAATAATTTCATCGAACTTGAGGTTTCAAAACAAAATTGACATTTAACATTTAATAATATTACAATGGTATAGAAACCTAAAGTTAATGTTTTTAACCTTGAAATTGAATGTTTAAAATATGGAATTTCATAAAATTTAAATCTTATGTTGGAAAAAAGTTAACACATGATATGACTAAATGAAATTCGAAAGATCATACATATAAATATGTTAAATTAGACATAATAAATCAGAAATCAACTTACTTGAATACAATGTCGACAAAGTAAACAAATTCTGAAAGTTGAATGAAAGCATAAAGCACTTCACTTAATGTCTTTTTGTTGTTTTATTTATTTTTTGCTTCGGTAAATATTGAACACAGAGTTCGGGCTTGCTAGCCGCACAGTAATAAACATAAATTCGAACAGAAAAAACGTAAGACTTCACTTAGACCTTCTTAGTTAAACTGCACGTGACGTTTGTTTAATGAAGGGAAAAAACTGAGAGGTTATGTGCAACGGGTTAGCAGGTAGACACGAAATCGATAAATCGATTAGGAAGTATTCTTAATGAACGCGACTAGCTTCAGAGCAATGGTTATTTCTTATAAATGAAAGAAAAAGAATAATGAAAAGGTAAAGAGGTAAAAACAATTAATAAAAATGAACAAATAAATTGAACAGCTTTATTGAAATCGTATTGAACATGTTTTTAACCAAAGAGCAAGACAGACAAACAAAATAAAAAATTTAATATCTAGTGACGTGTGCGAGCAGAAACAATATTTTAAACACGCCATAGAAATGATACTGGTAATACCATGCACCCAGCTAAATTCTTTCAATAAAAAAAAAACTTTATAAATAATTGTAATTGTTGAAAGAGTATTTTATCGCAGTATGAAAAACTAATTCTATTTAATATTAGTTTTTTACCGTAGTATCACAATCGTTTTATAAGTATTTTAACATTTAACTAAAATAAATTTAAATTATTATATAATTTTAATCAGTCGTATAACAAAATAATATTGGTAATACCATGTATCCAGCTAAATTCTTTCGATAAAAAAACTTTATAATTAATTTTAATTGTTGGCAGAGTATTTTATCGCAGTATGAAAAACTAATTCTATTTAATATTAGTTTTGTACCGTAGTATCACAATTGTTTTACAAGTATTTTAATATTTAACTAAAATAAATTCAAATTATTATAATTTTAAACAGTCGTATAACAAAATAAATAATTTGTTAATCTCAATTGTTAATTAATATCAACTATTCGCTAAATTCTTTATATTAGCAATCTTTCTTTCAGAATAATTTTCGTTGCACTCTTAATCTTAGCGGCCTGTCTCGATTTTTGTCTGATTTCCATCTAACCCAGTTTAGTATTTTTGGCTTTCTGAAACAATGAAAAACAATTTGTTTCAAATTTATGAACTATGTTGAAATAATCATCTCTAAAAAAAAAAAAAAAACAAACAAATATCAAAACTTACTTTTAATGTCTAATCAATTTCTTCACCAGAATCAGCTGAATGTTCTTTTTGTAACTTCCTTTTGGGCGTTTTGTTCCATTTAATCATCTCCTGGAATGTTTTGGTACTACCCTCAAGTATATTAATATCCTTGACTGATGCGACTTCTATATATAACCTCTCAGTCCCAAACTTATCTGAAACAATAAACGTTAAACGATAAATTTTATTTCATAAGAAATTTGGAATGCCAAAATGTCAGAAATGTCATGAATAAAACAAACGAACATACTAACTTCTTCTCGAACGAATCCTTTTATTTTCAAATGATCGCCAACAGTGAACTTCTGGCCATCAAACCCGCATACTTTAATAATTATTTTTAATTCGTTCGCGCAAATAAGAGGCAACTGCACCAGCCTTGAGAATTTGAAATGGCGCCTTTAAATGTGCTTTAAACTCTGTAAAATAAACCACCATTAATAACATTTGTTTGTGTTTAATAAAATGAAGAATTTCTGTGTAGTTTATGAATATAAAACGACAGTCTGATTGAAAGAAATGACGAGTGGAAAAGTGAACTTACTAATTTGCACATTAATATAATCACAAATGTTCTTCAGTTCAATTGTCACTGGATCGACGTCAACTGACGAAACGTTAACTTCATTTTCAAGAACAGTCACCTCAGTGGTGTTTCCTCAAGGACAATTCAAATTTTACATTTCCGTGATTATAAGATGGCTGTACCAGTTATGCGTAAGCCCCATTGATGTGGATGATCTAAAATAATAAAAAGTTATCAATTTTATTATTTAAAAAATGTTTAAAGAAGAACAATAAAATGGCAATGATTCAGAAAAAATAGATCATTACCGTGCCAACTTGAATATTTGGAGACAAAATCGGAATGTCAGGACCCCAAATGCCACACTGGATTGTCTTTCCTTGTTTGTTACTTAATATAAATTTCATAACTTCATATTTTCTTAATTCAGGTCTCACTGTTATAGGGGCATTTTTAGAAAACACATAGCCCACCAATTCGCTATAATAACGTGTTGGTTAGATTACAGAATATAAAATAGGTTATAAAATAGAAAATGTAGATAAGGTTATAAAAACATTTTTTAGTAAAAGAAAATTAATTTATTATTGTATTTTACTCACACTGTTGCGTCTCCTATTTCAACCATGTCAATGTCTTCATTTGTCGAAATTAAATTTGCCATGATGAAGCATTGCACGTTTTTTGTGAGAATGATAAAAAGTTAGGTTAAACTGAACCGAAACACGTGTCGAGTGTCAAAACGATAATTCTTATCTTATAACCTAAACGTTTGTTCAATTAAAACAACGTGATAAATAATTAAACAACGCGGTGAAGAGATGCAATCAATCGATCAATCAATAAAGAAAAATTGAGACGTTAAGGCACGGTGCAACGTACAGTGCACAAAATCGTCGAGAACGGAAATGAAAATAATGAAACGTACCCACTAAGACGCGTAAGGTTAGGTTAGGAATAATAATCGAGAAAATAATCGAGAAATCGATGTATATGTATCGAAGTGCGCGCGCATTTGCGATGACTTGCCTTACTTCGGACCGAGCTTCACTTTTAAGAATGGATTAATTGTGAGTCCATTTTGGCGCCTAACGCCAAGCTGCTCCACAGTGGGGTCGGAACGTCGATTTCCCCTTTTCTGCCACTGGACGAGCTTTTCTCCTCAGGTGGTTTCTCCAGGTAGTCGGTAAAGTTGATAGCTGCTAGTCCCATACATTTTCTTCTCAGTTAGCTCGGGAATAAGTTCGTGAAAATGAAACAAAATGAATAAATATCTATTGTAAAATTAATATTTCCCTATTGAAACCTTTGATCGAAATTTCCAGTTGTTAATGAGGCCCTGACAGTGTTTTAGTCGATTGTAATATAATTTTATAATTAAATCAATATAATGATGATGAAATTTATTTGGTCGACTCTCTGTCGCTGTCTGAAATTGTTGTTTTACTTGGCAATTTTGGGGAAAGTAGAGTGGGTCGTGTAGGAGGAAATTATGTTTGAGTAATCGATCAAAAATATTGTAGCGCGACGGCCACGGGTTGGCCTTGAAAAAGGCCGGTTGAGGTTAGCCCTGAGAAGGGCTGGGGGCACCTAAAGGTGCCGATGATGGCTGGCCCTGAGATGGGTCTTTTAGCTCCAGAAAAAAATGGAGGAGCTGTCCCTCAGGCGTCTCCGGGTGGCTGGTCTTGCTCTCCTCCCCGAGGTGGGCGATCTGGCGGTCGTACCAGTCGCAGGCTAACCGAAAGCATTCGGTTCGTACCTTGTCGGGAGCTTCGGGTCTTGGTGTCCCGAGGATGACCCGAGGTTTCTTGGGTGGAAGCCCGGGTCGGGAAGGCAGTGTCCTCTTGCGGTAGGTGGGACCGTCTGCGTCCGCCTTCGGAGATCCTGGTGGGGTCCTGGGAAACTCGAGGGGTGTCGACTCGAGGATCCTGCTGCAGTCCTGGTACTTCCTCTCCACCAGTACCCTCATGCGTTCTATAACGCCCAGATCGCCATAATCGTCTTCTGGTGGAGTTTCGTGTGTTTTTGGAGTCTTATTCTCCATCTGCGCCTCTACTTTTGCGCGCCATTTGGCGCTACACCTGTGTCTCTTGCCTATGATGCCGTAGAGTTTGCCATTTTGATCGTGGAAGCTTTGACTTATGGTAATGGAAAATCAAATTGTTTGCAGGAATTTTGTCAGAATTCCTGGAAATGCCACCTGGCGGTGGGTGGGTCTGGTGGGTTATGGCGGCAAGTAGATGCCAGCCGGAAGGAAATATGGGACAATTGGAAAAAGGAGAGAAAGGTGTCTCGAGTGCCTCCTGTTGGTGGGTGGTGATAGGAGGGGTGGCGGCAAAATAATGCCAGCTGAGAAGGAAGAAGGGAAAAAAGGTTGGTAGTGAAGGGGGTGGTTGATTTGCGGTTGGCGGCAAGTTAATGCCTGCCAAAAAGGGTGAGAGAGGAGCTCTCGTCGCCGTGTTTTATTTTTTAGGTTTCGCGGCAGATTAATGTCAGCGAGTAATGCATGGAGAGTATGCTTTTTGTCTCGGTCTGCGGCAACTTAATGCCAGCAGATAAAAAGAGAGAATGAGGGGGTTATTTGATTAGCGGCAAATTAATGCCAGCCGAGGGAATAAGGAATAAATGAAAAAGGAAGACGCTGCTGTATCTTGCTCAAGTTTATTGGGAGACCAATATACACGTGCGGTCGCCAGCTGCGAAGCGACAGAAATGACTACTGGGCCAGCCCTTATATACCCGTGTCCCCACTCTCGGCCGAGCGGAGTTGCGTTGTGGCGCCATCTAGCGCTTTCGCGGCGAGTCACTGCTGTCACGTAGGTTGGGTGCTTGGCTACCGAACGGTCGTGATTACATATAGGTGGCGCGCGGAATATTCTCATAAAAAGAAAATAAGTGCGGTGTCAATATATATATTAGGGTGGATCGAAAAAATTATATTTTGCCCGCTGGGCTCTCAAATTGCAGTTTATGATCAGAAAATGTGTTAGGGTAAGTATTTAGCTTTTTTGACAAAATCTAGAGGGCGCACCGATCAATCAAACATGGCATTCTTTGTACATTTTTAACATTTGGACTCATAGAATACAGTAGATGCATCGGAAATGTCTGAATTTATTTTCTCATTTTCCCACATTCATACCGAACAACCTTGGCACAAATATGTAATTTTTTGGATGATCTATCTATTATAAAAACTTGTCCAAAAAGTACCATTTTTCTAAAATTTATCATTTTTTAACCCATACATTGTTCTAATCGCCCAATATTCATGAAAATCTATTTTTATAATTTCATTTGGGTCGCTGAATACGGATCTGATGTCAGATTTTTCAAATTCAAAATGGCTGATCCAATATGGCGGACAACAATGTAAAAAGTACATTATTTTTATGAAATTTGGTGGATAAGTGTACTTTGGGTCACTGATAACTAATCTGAATTACAATTGAAATTTAAAAAATGTCAACCCAATGTTAAAATGTAAAATGATCCATTCTAAATGGATGACGAAAGATTGAAAAATGCACATCTTCATTAAATTCGATGTATAAATGTATTTTGACGATAATTTAACAAGAATGTTTTGTGGATTTCTGTTTGAGTAACACATCAAAACCACATGAACTCAAAATGAAAATAAATTTTGAAATTTGTCCTACGTTATTCTGTAAAACAATTGAAATATAAGGAAATTAAATCAATATTATTTACACATGTTTTTCTGTAGTTCCGAAATTAGTAGTAATTCAAAATTCTTTCTTATTAAATTATAGACCCGTAACTATCGCGTTACGGGACTTTGCAACGTTAATTACTTTTAACAAATCAAAAATTAACTAAAATCATCAGTAAGCCAAGCGGGGCGGCGACAAAAATGCATAAAATAAAAGTTAAGTAAGTAAAATCATAAAGTAACTACAGCAGTGGGCATTAATCATAAGTGCTAGAGAGACAAAACCATCATGGCAGGCGGGCGTGGGGCGCGCGCACGAGCACGTTCGGTTTCGACGCTGGCGTACGGCGAGCAGGCAATTCCGGCCTCACCGCGACCCGGCGGCGCCCGAGCGCCGCGTGGCTGTTGAACGGCGGCGGCTGATCCGGCACCGGCGCGGCGCCGGTGCTTGCCGCAAATTGGCCCCGTGGCCCCGACCGTTTTCGGGCGAGGCCAAGCGACTTTCGCGCACTACATCTATTTTGCGACGCGGCTCCACAGGCCACCGTGCCTGTTGCCAAAAGGGTGACAGGGCGGCGACCAATTTGGGCAGAAAGTAATTAATAAAAGAAAAGAACGGGTGAATGCACGCGGGAAAAGAAAGATAGAGCATGGCGGGGTGGCGGGGAAGTAAAGCAAAAATCAGTTAACAGGGACGCCGGTCGGCCAGCTATAGCAGGCAGGTCGGCCTTCCAGCGCCCCAGATCACATGTTTAGTAGGTGTGGGCTCACCTGGGAGCCGGCACGGGGCCCGAAGACCCCGGCCGGCCATCGACGTGTTGGGCCGCCATTAACCGGGCGGCGTGGCGTCCCAGCCGCGCATCTCGCGGCTCAAGTCCAGCGCTGCCTCATCGCCTCGCGTACCTTGTCCACTCGGGGCGTCGTAGAACTCGCTTCCTCCTTCAGCTCGGTCTCTCAGAGCTGTTCGACTCGCTGTCGTCCCGCAAGGTGCCTTTTTTTTTCTCCGCTTGGTGACTTCGTGTTCGCCGTTAATGAGTCTTTCCACGATTCCGCTAATATCATCATTAATAACGTGCAACTGATTGAAACAGTGCTTGTTACGGAAAAAATGATATTAGCGGAAATTTACTTGCTAAAATCCGCAGGACCCTTATCGTGCTGTTGCTGACATTCCTTTCACTATATTTCTTTGTAAGCATGTTTTCTATCATATCTTTTAGAATAGCGAACCAGGCCAATTTTTGTAACGAATACAGAGGTCCGGAATCCTAGTGAAAATAAAGTAGTAATAGTCTGAGTCGATGTTTTTATTTTTTTTTTATTTTGTATTTTTGTTTGTATTTTTTTATTATTGTTCATTTTTGTTTCATTTTTTTTTTTGTATACGGGAGGGAAAATTTCATGTAAAATGTCACTATAAAACGCCTATTGTAATCATCGTTCAATCAGCCTTTATATCTGTAGGGAAGCGAAACAAGATTTCTGTACGAGCGCCGTTTCACAAGCACAGGTTTCACCGATTTTGTCTCCGTCTTAGTTATAACGTCGTGAAACGGAGTTCGCCGTATACTCTCGTATTTCAACACAACGGTGGTTTTGTTATCAGTTTGTTCGCGGCCTTCTTCTTTTTCTTGTTCTTAAGCGGAAAGACTGTATTCAATTACATTTTTAATACAATTATAATTCAGAATGCTACTGTTTTTGAAATTTAATTCTACTCCTTTAATTTTGCATGCTTCTTCCTTTGAACTGTCTGGTTTCTGAACAACGGAGGCGTAAAATTTTGGACCGCCCGAAACGAACGAGCTAATGTACCAACCTTTTCCAAAAGTTTCCAGCTTGTCCGTCATGTCGCCCAGGTAATTGCCCGTAGGCGGATCGTATTGCCCCTGGCGACTTACGTAAATTACGCTATCGGTGTTGAAATACAAAACTCGGCGATCGAGTTTTTCGAGATACGAATATAACTTTATGCGTGCCTGTGTGGTAACATACGCGGCAATCACGACGTTTGTGTTTGGGCTGTATGTCATCGACATCTACAATATTCTTGTATAACACGTATAAAACGTCGTCGTTGGAGAATAACAGAGAAGAAATTTCGATGTTGGGATCTAGGAGTAAATTTAGCAATTCTTCTCGTGAACTAACAATTTTGCATTTTGATTTATTATTGTTTTGTGCAAATTTACCCCAAAAAGAATTGATACGTAATTTTGCAACGCTACGTAGACCCGGATTCGGTTTTATCGAACTTTTTTCTAATCGAATATTTTCGACTTGAAAATAATTCGAGATATATTCATTTTTTTCATCCTCGTTTGTACAATTTACCGGCCAGCCCGAAGCTTCTTGTTCAAGTTTCAAAAATTTTTTTATATGATCGACGAATAAGCCGTCATCGCTTCCGTCTTTTTTATACTGTGTAATTTGATATTGCCAAATTTCAAAAACGCTTAAAATTTTGTACCCCCTTTCGACAGCGTACCGAATCTCGTTCGAAACCCAAACACCGTCGAAGTGACGATCGTTTTCGTTTTCGTGCAGGCACTCTTCTTGATTCATTTCTTCCACGCACATACGGCAAAGGGCAAAAATGAGGCGATTATGATAGCGGTTCGGTAAAACGGGATGAAAAAGATCACGCGGAGCCAATACGCGATACACGATTAAGCCTTCAACGTTCGCAATATCGTTATCATTTCCAATCAACGTTCGACACTCGTCCCCTACGTAGACCGTAAGATGACCCACCGGAAACACGCCTGTTTTACAAACCCACGGGGAAAGGCTACAAATGTCTATGTACTTAATTTTTTCGTTTGCATCGTCCCGAATAATGTAATATGTACAGATGTTTTCTGTGCGGCCGCCGTAAAGTGCTTTTCGAAGATCGATAACTTTTGTTAACATGGGATTTTCTGACACAAAATTTTTCTCTTCCGGATTATTTTGAATTTCACGGTCGTATTCGCACTCCCAGATTTCCATCAGCGTATATCCAGCTGCCTTAATTTTTTTCGAAGCCGCTAAAGTTTTTTCGTAACGTATTGCCAGAGTGTCGTTGTAAGCGATTTCTTTAGTGCGATTTAACGGAAAACACGTAACGCAACCGTGCCAATAGCAACCGAGAAATTGAAAAACGATGAAACGGGATGAAGTCGTTTGAGTGAGATAGTTTGCGACGTAAATAACTATGAAACGAGTTGTTACCGACTGTCACTTGCCGCGTAAAATCGAAAAGCCGTTACAAACGGTTCAATTAAGATTTTAAGAAATTGAGACTACGAGTCTCCAAAACTTGATAACCCTTAGGTTATTTAAAGTGACTAACGAGCCACTATATAGTGTAAAATATGAATCATGCAACAACTAATTTACTTTAAATAAAATAACAATGAATTTGAATTAAGAAATTTTGTGCCCCCAGC
>JABFOV010006045.1:0-11200 GCA_022817685.1 Aradophagus sp. ZL-2020
GCGAGCCGTACTATTGAAAGATGATCTTTTTTTAAATAAACAAATATATAATTAACAAATTTTTCAATGATTATAAATTTTATGCTATTTAGGCCATTACATATACTTACGGGAGCCTATATATATATATATACATATATAATATATATGCAATGGCCTTAAGAGCGTAATATTATTAATAAATTAAAAACTTAATAATTAAATATTTATTTATTTAAAAAACAATCATCTTTCTGTAGTACGGCTCGCGGAACAAATCCAGACTTTTGCCAGATATATTGCCAGACAACTGCCATACAGATGCCAGACTAATGCCAGACTTATTCCGTCAGGCAATTAGTCTGGGCCAGACTCCTTGCCAGATCACTGCCAGATCATTGCCAGACTGATATTTTCCACGCGGGAGATCCTGAATAAAAGAGGTATTAAAATGAGATAAGTTTACTAAAATGAATGTAGTCAGGTTAAAGTTAATTATATAATATCGAATTTAAAGAAGTAATATCATTGCTTGAATGTTTAATACCAAATCAGAATGATGCCACTGATTTCAGGTTATATATTTATCTAAATCGAACCGAGAGATTCAATTTTCAATAGACAAACTGGTACGAATTTATGCTAACAATAGGAAGATTAAAGTGATAAAGGAGCTTGGGGGATAAAAATAGTAATAACGCGTGGGCATTTGAGCGATAAATAAAAATTATATAGGATTTTCTATTGACCTTCAATGCGCTACGTGCATCGGAAAGTAATTTAAGTTCGATGTTATAACTTAAAGCTTTGTCTAAGACACGTCCATTCACTGAGAAAAAAATTATTCAATCTTTAGTTTCTAGTTATATTTCATTCAATGTATATATTTAAACAATATTAACTTAATTAATTTTCACATTGCTCATTCAACGTTCAATTAATTAATCAAGGGGTAAAGTAAATATTATTGGCCGTCAAAAGTTGAGATCAGTCGTGTTTTATCGCATTTATTTGAAAATTATTTAAATGCGAAAACAGTAAACATTTTATTTTAATTGATTATTGAACAAATAAAAATCATATAGCAGTAAAATTGGAAATAAAATTCATGGAGTAAAATTCACTACTGAATTGAAATTATTTTGTTTCAACCCCTTCATCTCTCACGTTAATCAAAATTTAGATAAAACCGAAATGGCGAAAATAAAGCAAAGTTGAATAATAATGAATACATATGAAATGTATATTCTTATAACAAGAGATTTCACCATTTTAATTAAAAATACATTGAGCTTCAATTATCAGACGCGAGAGAAATTTTATTAAGTTAATGAGTATAAATGAATGTTAATTTCCCGAACTTTAATTAAAGAAAATTTAATTTGGAACGGTCTAATTACAAAGTATTTTAAATATCCTAAGCTTTTAAATGCACTGATATATTAAATATCGTTTTACAGCTAAGGAAGTAATTTTCATTGGATTTCTGGCCGCTTTGAAGAATTCAGAGAATTACCGAGCTTAAACTTTTACATGAATTAATAACAAATGGGCACATTCAACACGCCCAATATCACTGTGTCTATAATTTTCTCAAAAGCATAAAAGGCATGCTTATTACTTGTCGATTGAAGTTTCGTGCAAATTACAAAGGGCATAAGAAATGATTATCAAAAGTATTAATAATAAAATATACAAAGCTTCGCTGATCAATTAAAGTAAAATGGTAAAATGAAGTAATTAATATTATAGAATTACTTGAAACATTCAAAGAGAATTTCCAGTTCGCTACAGATAATAATTTTTAATCTTATAAAGTGAATTCACAACTGTTGTATCAAAAAATGTTATCTTTAATATTTTTAAAGTGCTTATGTTTTTTTTTCTGATAATACACGAATTAAAATTTTCAATCAAATTAATAAAAAGTGTCGAAAAAAGTGTAACTTTCGTATTGATTTATTTATTAATCGATTTATTTATTAATCAATAAATAAATCAACATGTTTAAATAATCAATTTAAAAATTTACCTTTATAAATTTATAGTTGTTTCAACGTTGCAAAGTATGAAATATTAGCTACAACCTGATTATCAATTGATTTTCCCTACATTTCATTGCAAATTATGAATAGTTGATTTTGGTTATTATTATTGCGTTGAAATGATATGCTTAAAAATGACACATGAAGAAAGTATCTTGATGAAAGGGAGTGAAAAATTTGAATGTGTAGGTGCAAGTGGTCGCAATGCTGAAGTGTCAGACATGAGGCGGCTGACATGAAAGATTATGGAAGTAATAATATACACATATATACCTGAGAGTTGGGACACATACGTGCAAATGCTGGAAAAGAAATTGCAACTGCTCTCAAAGCTGCGAGTTGATCTCAACCTTTTAAACTGTTTTTTCATCGCAATATTCTCTGTAATATTTGTTGAAATATCACTGAAGATGAAATACTTGTTTCAGCGATATGAATTCGTTAGTATACTTTCTTGAATAAATAACTGAAACATATTTTGTTATTCAAAAAATATATTCCCGTATAAATATCAAACGCGAGTCAAGTAATACAAATTAATTCTGAAATCAATGCAATGAAAAAGTTACTGATCGAAAAAACTGCGTTTAGTTTGAAGCAAATTTGCAGTTCTCTTTAGAATCAATGAGAATTGGCTATTTTTCTTTGAAGACATTAATAAGATTAGTAATTGTTTAAAGTGCGAAACAAACAATATTATTCAATAAAAGGGACTAGCAATTCTAACATAAATTTTAGATATGTTGTTTTCCATGTTAATGTGTTTAGCTTCGGTAGATAAACAATTTATATGATGAAGTGTGGAATTCCTTTGAAATGTTTCGAGCATAAATCTTCAAGTTATTGGGGCCATTTGAGTTATGCCGTACGCCAGAAATGTCGCGAAGAATTCTAATGTCCGAAAACGACTTTACTTACGGTTCCTCGCAATAAACCTCCGTCGGAATACACGACGATCATAAATACGTTTTGCGATAGACAAGTTTTACGATGAAATCGTAGCAACTACTTACGGCATTCAATTAAGTTAACCTTAGCGCAATAGTTGAAGTTAATTTAACGAAAATTTTACGACTTTGCAGTACAAACAGAAAGTACTTTTCGATTTCTTTTCAAAGAAAAGTTAGGAAATAAATAAATAAATGGGGAATCAGTTTTGGTTTATTTTCGCAATAAAACGTGTGACGAAAGACAAACAATTTATTAAAATCTGTCTAGAATAAATAAACTCTAACTTTATGCACACGACAAAAAAATTGTATTAAAATATCCTCTACTTTTATAAAATGCTAAAGTAATTAAACAACGAAAGTAGTTATATTTTTCGCTAAACTTTTTTCCTGCACCTGATGTGCAATTGTGAAAAAGACAAATAGAGGATGGACTTTTAATGTAATCTAAATAAATTTGCATAAAAGAAGAATCAGTAAAAACAAACGTTAACACCAAACAAAGTATTTTCAATTTATCATTGCGGATGTTGCGGAAGATTTGTTTCCGGCGAATCGCGCCGAATTGATTCATTTTGAATCGCGTTCGTAACACTCTACCACTGCAATTTATAACGCTCTTATTTCATCATCAAAATGAAACGCATTTTACAGAATAACGACCACCAAAAATGATTAAGCAAATGCGACATTTCACATCAAATGTTTACGTACGAAAACATCACTTTTATTTGCTACTATTTTATATCAATTAATTTTTATTTTGTTTTTCCAACAAACAAAATTTTCAGTAAAGTCATTGTAAACCATTTTTCATGACTGTTAAATTACAAAGATCTTTCTATCGAAAAAAAAAATTGAAATTTCATTACAACTATTAAGCATTTCATTTGAAATAGACAAAGATTTAATTGTTCAAAGCGAGATTTAATTTCCAGTTTAAATATTAAGATGATCGAGCGCGCGTGGCAATACATTTATCGATGGTCTGATTGACCATCGGCGTGTTTTCTCGCGACGTGTCTCGAAATCCCGATTCCAATTAAACCGCTGGTTAAAATGCTTGTAACGAATCTAATTCCAATTGTGCTATAATTTTGCAGGACGGGGGATGGAAGCTGAATCGATCAAATTACTATCAGGAAGGCTGGCTGGCGACCGGTAACGCTCGAGGCTTGGTCGGTGTAACGTTCACCACTTCGCACTGTCGCACCAGGGCCTCGGAACTTCCCCTTAGATCCAATTATAATCTCAGAGGGCACAGAAGTGAGGTAGGTAGCCGCGTCGCTATTGAATCAAACTCGATACGAAATAAAGTGCCGCTTTGTAAATACGAAAGCGCTTAATACGCTAATTTGAATACAAGAAATCAGCGCGAGGGATGATCAAATTAAGCGCCCGCGTTCGGACGACGTGGGATTTGAAAAGTACGAAAATTCGATCACGGATTCACTCATTTTCAAGCAATTTAACTGAGTCAGATAGACGGCCAGCGGAGATACCTGCCGATGGACAGCGATTGATGTGATTTTCATTATTTCGCCTAACTCGACGGGAGAGGCAGTTTAAAACATGTGAATACCGAAAGTTGGAAATTTTTTATGGACTATTTCTTGCGGATAGTTATACCGATGAGTTTTAAAACTGGTTTAATCACAGTTTAGTTGTTGTTTTGAAATTGTTTTATATCACACATTCCGCGCTTGAAAAGTTGTTTTGAACCTTGGACCGCACTTCCGGTTTTCATGACGAAGCTTTTGATTTGTTATTAATTGCTTAAATTCCTATTGACCGTATTTTCCGATAAAAAATACTTTTTTTTAATATTTGAAGAAAAACAGTTTTGATTAAAAAAAGTTTTTCTCTTTTCAATAATGCTTTGTTTTTCAGATCAAAATCATCCAATTTACGTTGGACAAATAGAATATTAAAAAAGATAATAAAATATGATTACTTTCAATATTAATTCGATTTGTGTTTTATTATTAATCTAGCTGATTCATTTCACCGAAATATTTACTCTGCGCAAGGTGCGTTACGTTTAAATTGAAACCTATGTTTGAGTTCAGTTACGTAAGGTACGCTGTAATTAATTTAACGACTTCAATTAATCATCTCAGTTACGTCCATTTGCAACTTCATAACTCCAGCAGCATTTCTTGAATTATTGATTCAAGACTGCCATAATCCCCGTTGAATTAGTTGCAAACACAATAACTGCAAAACTTGCAACCCAAAAACTTTACAGTCACATAACAAATTTCAGTTCTCACGGCACGAATCCCGAGTTGAATTCTCATAACTTCGGAGCGACTCTGACTTAGTTTATTAATACGCCTCCAGGTAGTTTTGAATTCGCCGTTGAATTCATTACTATTACAAGACAAATGTTTCACGAAGTACTTTCGTGTTCTCTTTTGTTTCCTCACCGTGTACCACAAGGCCCGTGAATCCGAAAATAAATACCACATTCATATTTTTCGCATTAAAGATAGGGGGCGACTCAGGGCAGAATGAAGATGCGATCATAAATAATACTAAGCGGATTTCAATGGGACTGACGCTAACACATAAATAACGTTGGAAGAAGCGTGGGGTGGTATGGGGAAAATAATCAACTGTCACCCCGAGGCGAAATTTCGTGTCCTCCGACTGTGTTCCCGCGTGTGCAAATGGAAAAAGGTGCTACTTGGGTCAATATTTTAAGGACATGTTCAACTTTTTATATGCATTGCGTGTTCTCATGGATACTTTCTTCAAGTATTTTCAGAATTTTTATTTTAGGAATTTTCAACTCAAGAAAATCTTAGAATTGTTAAGGGGTTACTCATAAATCACGAGTAACTGGTTAATAAATCGTGACGTGTAAGTAGAATAATCAATTAAATTACACTCATAAGTTTCTCAAAGTTTTAATAAGTTTGTTTGTCCAAACAATCTACTTGGTACCTGTAAAACGTACTCAAAATATTACTCTTACGATTCTTTCATTTAAAAAGCTCATTTAAAATATTTATTCTTAAAAATAAGTACAAATACTATTTTTATATTTATATAAAGACTGATAAGTGTTGATACACTTACAACAAAAATAAAATCTAAATTACGACTGAAATACTAGCCGTAAAGTTAACGAAATTAATCATATCGACAATTTGACAAATTTATAATTACAAATTTTACTACAACCACAATAAATTGAACAACGTCGTAGTTAGACTTACTATTTCATGTTTCCAACGAGTACTTATCAAGTCAAATTTCCTATTTTCTCAGTATAACTTTGTCTCAAACTATTATAATATCTTTTTACGAATTCATACAGAAATGCCTTGCCAAAGGAAAGCTGCGGCAAACGAAAATGCGAAAACACGAGCGCGTTTACTGTTACCTTAATTACGGCTGATAAACTACGCCCCGAGGTTGAAAATATGACGAGCGAACGTGCGAAGAAATTGAAAATTTGCATATCCGTCTCGCGAGGCGAAACCCGTCATCCGACGCTGTCTACAATATTCATTTTCGCGAGCTCTCCGTCCGCCGTGTCTTTTGAGTTTATCTTGCAGAGAAGTCCGCACGCCCCCGCGATACCGCCGCCGTAATCACCGTTCTCGCTCTTGTTTGCGACTTCGACACCCTCGTGTCAAGCACGAGGGAGCGCCCGCTTCTTAATAAGACGCCGCTAAAGCTCGCATTATACTCGGCCACTCAAATGTGTATCTGATCCGCCGTTCCTCCTCTTTATTACAGTTTTTTGTGCAACTTTTACGTCGTCATTTTGTTCCTACCGAAAGCTTTTTGCGTCCTTTTTTCTTTTTTTTTTTATTTGTTTTTGTATTTTATAATTGAAGCTCCTCTAAAATTTTATTCATATATTCAGTTCGTAAAAATTACAGGGAAAGAAGGTACATTGAATTTTTTTACTCCTAAATTTGAGAAAACGTGTTGTACAATACAAAATATCAGTGTACTGAAAATAAAAAATCTGAAAGAAATTAAACAATGTTAAATATTTGCCATAATTTAAAAGAAATTTTAATTTATACAGTGCAAGTATGAGAAAATAGGTTTCCTCAAATTTAGGGTGAAAATTTAGTGTACATTTTTTTCCGTACATGATATACTCGCAAAATTCAGAAACTATTACGAATGATATTTAATTTTAACTTAAAACTTGATTTTTTCTGTTTGTTTGAGAATTATTAAAGAAGATAGAATTAAGTATGCCAGTGATTCCATTAAACTGTATGATTCCACTAACTGTACACATGATGTATGGTTATAGATATTATTAAATATTTCAAGTATTATTTACAGCGTGAGAAAAAACTTTTGAAAAATCTTGAATTACATGCAGATTACGAAAAGTTTACACGAACATACAGACTTGTTTAAAAACTTTTTCTCTAGAAAACATACTTTTATCAGCATATTTCTTACCTTCATAATGGTGTTATTATTATATATTCAATATATTTAAATCTGGACATGATTACTATCACCATTTTTTTCATTTTGAAATAATTAAAATAACCTGACAATGGTGGCGTTACGATCCTTGCGGACGAACTATTAAAGGTTTTGTATTTTATTTTTACTTGTAAAATGAATTGTTGATATAAAAATAATCTTACCTTTCGATGATTTAAATTGAAGATCTCTTTTATCGACCTCGATGATGTACTCCAACTTCCCTGCACTTATCTTGATTATAGTGGAACATTTCATACCGATGAAATTAGAATTGATTCCTCTTTAACAAAAATTTTAAAATAATTATAAAATACATCAATACCGAAATTTTATTTAATTTAAAAATATTTAACAAAATGTGTTTCTTTCGATGCGATTTGCATAGTTAACAACAATTAACTAGTGTAAAGTTTATAGTCTGACGCAATTCATTTTTAATCGTTTATCGGACTTTTAACTTCCTATTTATTTTTATCTTCGCTGATTTGAATAGTAAGAATAAAGCGAATAAATATATGATAATACAATTCGTTCAAGTTAAACCACTTGGCCATAAAATATCTGCTTAAATTCACGATATGGTAATAACTTTGACAGTTACATACGGCAAGAAGAAATAAAGATTACGCAAAAACATTGTTTATCAATATTGATTTCTTATCCGAAACAGGGTTATCGTTACATCGACGTAATAAATCATAGTTAAAAGTATTGGAATGTTATTCTACTGCGATGAAGATGCATTGTATTGTACGGAATCACGAAAGATTGTCATATGTCATATAAATCACAATTTTTTTTCTTTTTTTGCAACTTTCATCGATTGCTTTATATTGTCAATATTTTATTACTTGCGAAACAAATAAAACGAAATTTTTGACTAGAATATCGAATATTTTTCAAAAATTTTAATATTAAAAACATTTTCAAAATATTTTAAATTGAAATTCGTTAGGACTTTAGAATAATATCATGGACGAAATTCCCTATTTTATCAATTTTTTTGCTTTTGTTTTGTCGACAAACGAATGTTTCATCCACATAACTTACAAAGCAGTCAGAAAAAATAAAAATGAAATAAAACAAGCAAATTCAAATTACTGTATAGATATTTTATCCATGCATATTCATGTCTTCATTCTTACAACACAAAAAATAATATTTTTCCATCTTCATTCACCCGAGTCTGTCAGATCCATGCAAACATTTTAAAGTTTAAATTCCAAACAAATATGTTTCATGTCAAAAGCACTTGTTTCCACAGATTGTTGTATACAATTTATATATAAAATATTGTAACATTTATATTAGATTTTACTTATCAAACTCATTGGAACAAATGTTTAAAACAACGGTCCAGATATATAATACCCAAATAATCGTATTAGCTACCCGGATATTCAATCTTATTATTATATAAATACTTTTTCTACTTCTCTGAGAGGCGATTTTTCCATGTTCGTTCTTTTTCCACGTTTTGTCGTTCGAAAAAGGACTCCGATTTTTTCTGAGGACTCTCGTGCTTATTGAAAAATCTTCCCCATGACGTGACTCTTATTAAATGCGAGCACGTTTACTGGCTGCGCTCACGATGGTCGACGTTTCCGCATTTAAGGGTAGCACGAGTTATCGATCTGGCATGTAATGCTATCTAAGACAGCGGCTCTCAATTCACCATTCTTATTATGTTATGACTAACACTCGCGCGCGAAAATTGTCTTATCCTCGAACTATTAATAATTAGCATTTCGTACCTTACCAGAAGGTAGCCCAGCTTTACACCGACAACTGAAAAGTACGGCAATCGATCGACGAGCAAATACGGGTTGGTTTTTGTGCAAAACAAAAATTAACATTTTTGTGATTGAATTTCGATGCCAGCAACATCCACTTTTTGTCCACTTTGCGTTCGCGAAAGCGCGGTTCGTTAAAAAAGCTGTAGGTGAAAATCATTTGCACTTCACCATGTACTTACGTTTCATCGATTTCTACGTCACAGCGCGTCAATTTTTTAATTCCGTTCGAAACGTACGTGTCATTGAAAATTTGCTTTTGATCGAAACACCAAGTTTTCTCTCACTCTCTTTTATCCTATCTTTGGAAGATAGTTTGTATTTTTTTTTATCTAACAGTTGAAACAAGTATTTGATTATGCATGGTGATTCACTTGGAAAATCATTTACGAAATGTATTCTATTTAATAAAATATTTCGAATTTCAATTATTCGAACAGAAAAAACGTGAAACTCAACGCAGTGAAAAAATATTCCCACAAGTATTTTGACTTTTCTTTTTGTCCAACCTAAAAAATTTTATTACGAATAAAATAAAATTTCAACAAATTTCAACTTCCATCAAACTGGAATCGAAAAAAACAAATACTTTGTAAAAAAAATGGGCAAAACGTAAAAATATTTCGTCTTCACTCGTGTTAATATAATTTTTAACTCTTTGTTTTTTTGATAGCCAAAACTATTTATGATTTTAAATTGTTGCATAAAAAACGTTGCAAACTTCCAGCACATACCTATTGAAGACAAATGGGGATTCTACTACCAGTCAATAATTTCTAAACTGCCAGTGGTTCCATAACTCACAGCGCGAGGCGAAGAAATCGATGAATCCATCTCGTTTTGACTGGGCCTTGTCATGCCCCGCCGCATCGACCATTTTAATTCAAAACTTAATGAAAACTCAATATTGTTTTTAACCAAGGAATAACAAGCGGCAGCAAGGTGTAATCCTATTTGTTTAAAATTCCCTCCTCCTGATTTATTAAGCCAACACGACGGCCCGCTGTCGAGACTAATGATCAATAATCCCCCTCGCATTACGGCCGATTCTCTCCTAACGACCTATGAGGCATGATAAATTGTCTTATGAAAATACGCGCGCCGATACAATGGAGTGCCGCTGATAGATTGTCGAAATCGTGAAAGGTTTAACGGGGCACCAATTTCGCCGCGATATTCCGAGCTCGAAATACACTTGTATTTCGAGCTCGGAAGTGTGCATTGGTTTCGTGTTAAACCGTGATAGTCGTCTGTCGCGTTAAAGAAACGCGCGCGTTTCGAAATAAGACTTACGCTAAAATGGAACTCCCGTCGAAATTATGGATATTGAAGGCTGAATAACAAATAGCCGGAGTTAACGCTATTTCTTCGTCGACTTCTTATTTCATTTTATTTTGACGTCACTTCATGGATACTGTAGTTAAATAAAAATATATGGAGTTAAATATAGCAACTTTACCAAGGGAGTAAAATGTCGATTCAATCCCGTCGGAGAATAAAACGTTCTTTTGAAAAAATAATAGAAAGTTTTATTCTTCGAACACTCTTAAAACGAACTACTTTATGGAAGAAAAACTTTCTTGAGAGAAGAAAGAAACAGTTTTAATATTTCGCCAAGAATTAACCTTCTTGGCAATAGAAATAATATGTTCCAAGTTCAATGAATCTAATTTCGGCACTATATATTCACATATATACTCGCGAAACTTGTGTCGTCGATTAAATGCCGTATTTTGAAATTCGATGTTCATTTCAAGTTACACTTTTTTTTTCAATTTAATGAAAATTTTTGTTAATGTCTGCGGATTTGCAGCTCGATTAACTCTTATTCTCATCTGAATATTATTGCAAATAACAATTTTATATTCTCATGAATAGAATGTAAAGTACGAACTCAAAAAACGTGTAACATGAAATGAATATCCAATTTCAATATACGGCGTTTATTAGACGACACAAG
>JABFOV010006046.1:0-11201 GCA_022817685.1 Aradophagus sp. ZL-2020
TATTTATGACTACTTGTGGTCACGTGACTATTATGTTGATAAGAACATATTGTACCAACTCAAGTTGGGCAACTTTTATTGTTGTGTACGTTATTGTTGTTTATTGGTCGTGTGACCCATGGTATTGTCATATGTTTTTTTTTTGGTGAGGAGTTTTTTTGTTTATTGTTTTATTTTTTTTATTTTTTTTCCCGGCCCCCCTTTTTTTTTTTTTTTTTTTTTTTTTTTTTTTTTTTTTTTCGTAATTTTTTTCGTCACTTTTTTGCTTGCCACGAATGAAACGTTTCGATTGGTCGGGACGGCCGGTTAAACTGCAAAATTCCCAGCATAAATTGCGCCCGAGCGTCGTATTACGAGATGCCATAAAAGGAATTCCACGTGGTATCCAATTAGAAGGAAGTGTGTCATCTATTGAACTGCATTGTGCCGTAATCATATACAGCGAAAATGAGACATTTCAAAGCTCAATGCGAGCTGTAATTCATCTAAACGTTTCCATTGTACGTGTTGCTTGAAATGCCGGCCTCGGTAGAATCGGTGATTATACACAAATATCGTAGATCATAGTTAGATTGCGCGGTAAATAGCTGTATATATCGTGTGTTAAAGCGCGTCGGCTTTACTGATTAATTGGGGATTTACAAGGTTCATTGTTGTGGCGGCCCGGCGATCGGCAGGGCGGCGGAAAAAAAAGGCCGCCGTTGGCCACTTTGACGCGCTACCGCGAACGTTCGTGCGGTTGATAAGAACTCGGAAAGTTGATTGCGCGATTAATTGCGGCTAATTGTTCGGCGAATTTCAGCTGCGACCGCCGCTGTTTTCTTGGCCAGTGATTAATTAAGTTTTCAATTAATAATGTATGTCTGGGTTGACTGTTAATTAACATGGTGGCGCTGTAAATAATGTTATGCAGTTATTAAAAGCACCTCTTCTATTGTGGGGAACGAAATCTCGTAACACGTAATTTGATGATAACGTTTGACAGTTTAATTGGCCAAAGTTATTGTTGATGAATGAAATTGGTTTTTGTTTTTATTTACACATTTTTTGGAGCTTCGGTGAAGAAGATTCTACAAATGAAAACTATATTGTTACATTTTGTAATACGAAAAACGTTTACCCATATTCCAAACTTTATTTTCAACGACGAAATAATTTTAATAGCAGCATCGTTCGTAATTAATATTTCTATTATATTATTTATTTCTACATTTTAACGCGATCATTAATTTACCTTTCACGCTTAATTCGCCATTGATAAACTACTAATTTAATACAAATTCGTATATTTTAAACATAAGCGCGAAATTAATTACAACACTACATATTCAAGTGTAAAGCCGCCTCGTTATACATCCGTCATAAACTTTAATTATACCATTAAATTAATATAACTTATACGCGAGAGCGAACACTTCTTATCGCCAGGATTGCAATTGATTTTTCGTGACTTCAAAGAAGCAGCAATAAGTTTCGTTTACTTTACCAAGCGCGGATCCCGTGGAAATAAAATAAAACATTTAATTAATTTGACGTTTTATATTCCAAAGTTATATCGAACTAGTTACCACGTATCGCGCGCCGCGTCGTGGCCTTCTAAGTCCCAGCAAATTATGCGCCGTATAAATTTATTTCTTCAGTATGTTTACCGCGCACGTCCCAGAAACTTTGAGCACGCACATTTATCACCACTGGGTATCTGCATTTCAACGTTGTTAATTTCAAAAATTACAATCTTTCAGCCCATGATATCGTATTGCGCGAATCGCTGTGGGGGTGTTCGTCAACCGTGTCTTTCTAAACTAATATTAATAGCGTGATCAAAAATATTCGCGAATTCGTATTAATTTTGTCAAACTACGCCTAGTTTTTCCCGAATATCTTTTCTCCATCTTAGACTTAGAAGCCGACATATATAAAATAATTACCACATGTTTTCTACTTATTAGGTCGGGTATAAATTGATGTATATACTAATGCTAACTCCATATATTCAGGATAACATTTGCATTTAGTAAAAAAATAATGTCGGCAAAGATACCTGAGATCAAGTCACCGTCAACAGACTGAAATAAAGACACTTATCGCAGCAATTGCATAGTTTTGAAGTCGATTTTCCGATGTTGAATCAGCATAAACAAATATGTTATATTGATATTTCTAAAGAATTTTCTTCGCCGCCAGTTGGAAATTTTATTGTATTTTTCCGCGGGGTCGACACGAACGATTAAATTGAAAGCCGCGCGACTCCATATTGAACATTCGTCCGACATTTTGTTTGCGGGATCCCGGAGCGAAATGGCCCCGCGAACGTATTTCACCGGCGATGAATGATTCCATTCAGCGGTCGTAAATAATGGCGGCGACTTAAATCCACGAATACGATACACCGAGAAACTTGAGGCATCGATTTGTTTATCGCGCGGGAGCGTCGACTATGGTGTCGCCGGGATTGCAATTGGCCGGCCGGCGGAGCCAGGTTGGAAATGCCGTCGCGTGGTGAGCCGGCATTATTTTCACTCCGCTTTGCGCGTTACTCCGTGGAGGCATGGCACACTCACACACTCACACGAGCGCGTCGATTTCCCCGTTTGAGTGCCGACTACATTTTGTTTACGGAAACGACGACAACGCTCAACTTGTCCGCGAGCACTTTCATCTTTTATGAGCTTATACGGTCAAACATCCGTATCCCGTATCGGTTAAAGTGGCGCGCTCCGACGCGGCCGATCGTCAAATATTCCTCATCCAATTCGTCATAACTTCATTCAATACCGACAGACTTGTTTTCAGATAAATATTTGCATTTAATTCACGAGTCGAAACGGCTGCAATTGCTTGTAACGCCGGCCAATTAATACAGCGAAAAACGTGTCAAACGTCGGGCCGATTCGATTACCCGGCCTGATTGAAATAAAACTGGCCGTGAAATGCCGCAAAGCAGTGGCCGGCGACCGAGGAAACGCGAAATATTAATTCGCTTTGCCGTTTCCGCCACGCGCGTTTCTCGACTACACGGCCAAAGTATTGATAAACATTCGACGCAGGCGCGGTCGATTGTTCAATCAATTAAATTGAAGGAATACGGCGTTGATTAATTATAAAGCGCCGATGAAACGAACGTATTATGTGCGACGACTTTCCGCGCGATATTGGAAACGCGGCCGAAGTGCGCGATGCATGATTAATTTGACTCGCGCTTTTGTTTGTGTCAATCGTTGTCAATTCAAATGCGCCCGATAGTTATTTAATTATACATTCCGAAATATCGAAATTAATAATGTATGCCTTTTCATTGTCGATTACTTTTTATTACGCGATAACGTCTATTTATATTTTATGCAAAATTATGATCTGATTTCCGTTGTAATTTGATAATTTCGAGCGCACGGAAACAGGAGCGCGGTAGGAAAATTGCTTGCTACTTGTATTCCATTTACATTATTACAACGAACAATACCAGCGGTATCTCTAATTAATATTGATCTATCTAAAAATAATATTTCGAATTGCTTGTATTTCGTTACCGATAAACGATTTGATTGAGATTTTAAGGAAATTCGGAATGCGAAACTTCGAGGCAATTATTTATTGATGCTGGTTCGAAATAAAGTGACCTTTGTTGAAATAAATTTAAGGGTATCGAGTCATTGTAAAATGGTTCAAGTTTCTATTTATATGCGATGATTTTGCAATTATTTTGTATCAGATTTACGCTTCGTTTATGGAACGTAACCGATACCTAAACGTCGAGTTTCTAAATTTATTGTGATAGTTAGGAAAATAAAATTTCAAGTGAACATACGCTGTGAAAGATGTTCTCAATGATATACGGAATGTGTGATTCACTGAAAAAGAAAAAAAATGAATTCTACAAGTTAGCACCGAACAGTAAAAATTGCCATTAAACAGATGATTAAAATAAATATCAGTTAATTCATAGGAATATTTAATTAACATAGTTTTTTTGTCTGCGCAAGTGTTCTTGAAAAATTGCTCAAAGTTTGTGTCGAAATCTACTAATCAAATGTCAAGTTAGTACACAGTTCGTAACTCTTAATGTGATTGGTACACAAATTTTCGAGTGATTTTCATTAAGATCACACATTTTATGTATATAGTCAAAAATACTTTTTACAATTATAATTCAGTAAAGCATTGAAATATTGAAGCAGATAAAATCTAATCGTGTAACTTGCGACAGAAATTTGTTTTCTGGATGTTATATTTTTGCTGAATAAGAAACGAACAATTGACTTTGAAGGCAAGTTACGGCTTGGAATAAAAGTATGAAGATGATACATGGAATAGTAGTGGAAATCGAAATGACATTTCACAATAATCAGAACTATTTCGACGACGAATCGGTCGATTTATGATTTTTTCTTCCGACGGATAATAAGATCGTTTATTTTTTAAGAAACTTTCTTCGAATATGATTTCAAGTTTTTATTACGGCAGTTACTGCAATAGTATTGCGATCGGAAACGTATCAGTTTGAACGATGTATATCGCACTCTCAATAGCTTTTCGTCACGAAAAATTCAATTCATTATATATCTTTGGTTTCTTTTTTTTTTCTTTCCGAAACGCCATAAATATCTCTTGAATTGGACACGTTCGCTTGCATGAAAGAGAAAAGTGTAAGGTATGAGAAAAAGCCTTCACTTAGACGTGCAAAAGTATATATGAAAGAGCAGGTAATGTGAAATCCTCTTTCATAGGTAAAGTCGAAGATACGATATCAAAAAAACAATGTGTCTCAAGAATTGACTTCCAAATTTTAGTTTTGTTGTATGTAGTAGCTGCGTGAAAAGCAGTTAGTTACTATGGATATAACGTTTCAGTAGTTTAAATTGTTTTTAATAAACAATTATGATTTGCAATATTTATTCTTGTATTTGCATCACATTTGTCGTGCATAAATTTAAAGAAATCTCATGTAACTCGACATTTATTTATTCGGCATGTAGAAAAATATAAAAAAAAGAAATAAAAAATCAAATTAACTTGGCTGGCTGGATTACGTAAACAAGTGCTATAAAAATATGAAGACATGACAGGAACAAAGACCATAGCTTCTTTTCGTTCGACTTTCTCTTGCTTCACTTATTTATTTCTTTGTCAGCCTTCTTTACCGTTTGAGAAAATTCAACTCCGCCAACCAACTTGACTTGAATTTTCGTTTTTTCCTGTCTATAAAGATATATAACTGCTGTAAACTCTTACCGAGAAGTTATATGAATGTTCTATCTTATTTATATGCAGAGATTTAAATTAGTTAATGGACCATATGAATTTATTTCGTTTGAGTTTGTAGCGAAAATGATAACATCAAACTTAATGCGATGATCTCACGAAAATATTGGGGATTTTCCATGAGTTTGAAATTGGCAAACGCGACAGATTCTAAACTTGAAAGACAAATTTAAATCTGAAGTATGGAAAACACTGATATATTTTATAAGGAACATACGATTTTTTTTAATATGTGTTTAATATGTGTTTTAAATATGTCCTGACTCATCATATTTACATTGAATTTTCTTGTGCTAAAAATTTTAAAAGCATTTTTTTCATTGTAAACGAAAACTGAAAAGTCAACGTTATATAAAAAAATTTGTGTTTAATAGAAAAAATTACGTATTAACTTTTATATTTTTAATCATACTAAAAAGAAACTCGAATTTAAATTTGAATTTTTGATGGATAAAACTATGTTCACTTTAATGTTATTGCAAACTTCATATATTTTTATCAACATTCATAACTCGGGGTATTCGCCACAAGGCAAACTTCGCACACAAAGATTTTATTTTTCCTAATTTACATAATTGATTTTTGGTCTAAACCTTTCCGAGTTGTTGAAAATCACCTTCGATTATTCGCAGGTCATAATTTTTTCCGGCATAAAAATTGAGTGCCCGAGTTCGGAGACATTTGATAAAATTAAAAGATATGTTATAAATTTCGATTTCACCTCGAATTCTGTTCAAAGATTAAAGGCGCCATCGTTTATTTGTCTTTTCTTTTTTTCCGTCGCATTATGATAATACGACGTAATTTGACGTTAAATTAATTAAGTGTTGATTTTAGTAGAATTAACAGGAATTTTCTTGGCTTGATCGAAAATTAAAGCAGACGTATATTATCTCTGCAATGCTCGCAGCGAATATTGCAGGCATACTATAAGATGCTTGAAGCGCAATGCCTTTCCACTCAAACTCGGTATTCTGCGGGAAATCTAAAAACCGTCATATTCCTTAATTCCAATTAATTGCGGAAATAATTCGAATACATTAGTACAAACATCTTTGAAATTGTATTCAAGTGAGACCATAAATCGATGTGGCTCGAGACACGGCAAAGCAAATAGTTTTTCGGCAAATTACGGCTTTAATCAATGGCGCAAAATAGCATCCCGAAGTAACACTCACTTGGCCGACGTCGTTTCATTACGTTGTTATGTTTCGCCCGCCTTTTCTGACTGACGACATTTTATATTTAATTTAACATTCAAACGCACAGACTTCGTAATCAGAATTAATTACATGTTAAACGGAATTTATGAATTTTGTTCCAAATTAAAGCTCCGGCTTATTTCCCGGAAGCTTTTATTAATTATACTTAACGCATTACTACGCTTATATAACTGCGCTACCAGTTGATCAAATTTACTTCGATTCGCGGTGAAGAGAAAAAAATTCCGTCAATTAAATCTTTTCGCATGATTTTTCCTTGTAATTACCACATTTTAGAATCAATCAGCTGACTGCAACATTCGTTCGTTAATAGCAATTTAATGAAAGTCATTCGCACTTGGGGCCAAAGTGAAAACGAAGAAAAGTACGTAAATTTTGCGGATGTTTTATTCGACACAGTGCTGAATACATTAAGACGGTCTCAATGAACGCGTCGGGAATATTTGGCCGTATTTTTCATAATCACTGTTCACCGCGGGAACCAACAGCCTCGGAAATTTCCTTCCCTCGTAAAT
Source organism: Aradophagus sp. ZL-2020 (assembly GCA_022817685.1). Classification (NCBI taxonomy): domain Eukaryota; kingdom Metazoa; phylum Arthropoda; class Insecta; order Hymenoptera; family Scelionidae; genus Aradophagus; species Aradophagus sp. ZL-2020. The sequence goes on from JABFOV010006046.1 coordinate 6,998, forward strand.
TAAGAAAATTTCGGCCCCCTTTTTCTGCAACGGCCCGGCAGAAACAAGCGCACGGTTTACTAAATCGCCGACGTTAACCTCTTCACAAAGGGCATGGAGAGTGAGACGTTGCTGTTACGGCGGAAGGAAGATTAATTATACGACCTCACCTGCTTCTCTATTCACGCTACGGCCACGTATATGCGGCGATATCGCTGGTGACAGAGCGCCGTAAATGCCGGTAACAAGATGCACAAATGAGCAAAAGATGTCGCTTTAATGCCAAGTAATCGAAACACAAATTACCGGCGCGCGAAATAATCGCTTCCGTTCCGCGCCAAATTCGAAGGCTCGGCGCCCGATTTTTAATGGCGCGGTATTTCAAGCGCCATATCAGTCGGCGGTTTCGTTTATTTCGCATGATTTAGGGCGCGCTGCCGCTAATGTGCGGCTTTCGGCTTTTAAATGTCGTCCTTTTCACTCCCGCGTTTCCCTCTTGCTTTATTTTATATCCCGTCGACAAAAGCGCATTCTAATATTGCTTTTATTTTTAACATCAAATTCAGTTTATTCTCTCCTGATTTTGATGGACAAGTGGATAAGAATCCCGATAACGGTTGACGCACGAACATTGAAACCTCATCCTGCAGTTATACTTCTGGCTTCTATTTTCGACAGCTTCCTCAATACGCGGCAAAAATTGCGTTTTTTCGGCAAATTATCCAAGTCACAACGAAATGGTATTGTAAACAATGCGCCGTGAAAGCTTATTGCTTTAAATAGTTGATCAATTTTTTCGCACATTGTACGCAGTTATTGACATTGGTCAACTCATAAATACAGAATTTATGCGCAAAAAATATATACTTCAAAGCAATGCAGGTATTTGTTGGATTAATAGTAATAATAATTGTTGCTCTAGAAATTGTTACTGATAAAAAAAAAAGTAACAAACTTTTGGAGTTGACATCACTACCGAATAATAATTTTTATTATACTGAAATATTAGGATATCTCACGATTGCAAACTGGTATGGCAACTTGTATATTTGCCTTTCTACTTGTTTGTAGAATTTTTGCCCGAAAATTACAGAAAAGTGCAAAGTTCAGTAAAATATAGTTACAAAGAAAGTTCGTGCTATTTGAATTCGTTGATAAGTAAACGTTGGAAACTTTTTCCACATAAAATATTTGTGATATTCTTTCTAGTTTGTATCATTTAAATTTCAGCGTAATCCAGAGTATCAGTTTTGCTTGAAATTAATGAAATATCGTTCTATATTCGGGCGAAAGTTACCAAGTCTTAGCAACACAATTTTCTCCGCATAGATAACATAGATATATTTAACAATAATTCCATTAACGCATAAATCAGAATCAACGCGCCGTTTCCCATCAACTTGCAGTATCCTCATTCATCCCTCTGTTATGTAACGTATGAACTAATTTGCTTCAGCGTTCCGAATAGACTATTTACCGAGGGTTTCATCTGATTACGCGGCTTTAAACGTCGCTTTAGATTTTAAAACTGTTTGCCAAACAAACAGCAAACCATCATCAACTTCGCAGCACCCGATACCCAGCAGTTACTGAAAATCTAAAAGTGCGAAATTTCGCCTTTCATTCAATTCAACTTTGCAGATCAGAAGTTGCGATAAACTTGGAACGTATATTTTCGATTCCTTAACTTTATAACTGCTCGAGTAACGGCGCCCGCGATTCGCAAAACCGTTCCTCCTTGGCAGCCGCGCAAAAAAAGAGCAGCCGAGGTCTTCAAATATGCATCAATCGTCAACTGGGTTGATTAATAAAACCACTCAATTCGCCATTAGAGGCCGACGCCCAAGTTTCGCGTGAAAATGGCGGGCGAAGTCGGCGATGGGAAAACACGCAGTTTCGCCCGATCGTCGCATCAAGCGAATCATTAAGAAGGACGAGGAACTAATGAGAGTGACGGATCTGCCGGGCGAAGCGTTATGACGATAATTTGTCCTTGGCGGCGAAAGCCCGGGCCTGAATGGCGCGCGCGGCGTCTGCCTCGGAATCGGCCATCTGCCATTCCGCGTCTGAAATCCGGCGAATCTATATACCCGGTCAAATTGCACATGGAAGGTCTAATGCCTCGATCGCATCGCACCCAATTAGTCGCAGTCCGTCAAGTAAAACATCTATTTATAGCCGAGGGGCTATCGTCCGGGTAATTACGCGGCCAGATTCGCCGCGTTCCCGCATTGAAATCGCATTACTAATACAATGTTTCTGCGCGCCGTTAATCCTTTGCGATGCGACGCCAGCGCCGCAGCTTGCCGCCGGCGACTTAGTTTAACTTCTTGCATATTTCAGCTTGCCGGCGGATTGATTCGCCGTGTCCCGGGGCCGACGGGGGCGACGGAACAAAATCGATGTCGCTGTAATTAATTGCGAGTCCGGTGCCGGTGTTTGTTGTTTGCGGAACGCCTCGTCGGCAGCGGCACCTTTTTTTCGCCCTCGTTAGTTCGCGGAGCGCGCGGCGGCGCCGCTCCCGATGATCGATTCGATCGGCGGCCGATCGTTTTTAATTTGCTGAAAAATCGAACGACGCAGCCCGACTTTACGACCTTTTCCTACCACTTAACAGTTGATATCTTCGAAATGTGTGACCTGGTTTCTATTAGAGGAAACGTCATTCTAACTGGCTTCGTGTCGTTGCAAGAGTTTTTCCCTTTAATGCGGGGCATTAACTTCGCGCTCGTTTCCCAACTTGCGCTCTATTTTTTTCCCCAATTTTTTTTTTTTTTTTTTTCACTGTTTGCTGGGGCTGTAACGTTTGAAAACAACGAAATAACTTTTATTGAAAAGCAACATTCATAAGAAAATTAGCGATCGTAAAAAAAGTTGTTGTCGCGCCTTTTATCTTCTTTTTTTTTTAAACTATCGCATTATTGCCGGCTCATTGGAAGCTCATGAAGAAAGGCGGAATTAGACGCGCGGCTTTTTCGCCCCGGCAGGCAGCCGTAAAAGGGATGTGAAAAATAAGCAGTTTTCGAATGTTGTGTGCCGCGACACTTAAGAGATCACATCATACGGATATTTGTGCCGCTCGCTGTGCTCTTTTCTACGTTTTATGTTCTTAAGATAAGAGCAATTTCTGCAAATACAAGTCGCCGTCTTTTCTAACTCGCGCCTGGAGATTCAGTTTCGCGAATACAACTTTCATTCGCGTATCTAACTATAACGAATTTATGGCCCCGCGTCATCACCAAAGAATCGTTGAACCGTAAGTACAAGTTGCACGGATTTCTCGCCAAAGAAAAGCGCTCGAAAAACACTCGCTAGAAATACGCATGTAGTTGTGAATGGAACACGAGATGAATATTGCGCGACTGATAAAGTGACAAGTTGCGTAAATAAAGGCGATAATCGTTGGTATTTGTTTTCGTTGCTGAGAGGTGAGATCTGTTTTACAGTAACTTTTTTTGTACAAAAATATTGCTACACTGGTAAAAACGACTAATTAAAGTTATTATTTATTTGATAAAATTATATTGGTTCTACGGTTTGATTGATATTGTAAAGTTGTAACATTTACAACACTGTAAAAAAGACTGTAAACTTCAAAGTATATGTATTGTACAATTAAAGTTCAACTCGGAATGATGCTTGACGAGGTTGTTCAATATTTGAAATACAGTGATTTCATCAGTTCGACATTCAAGTTCAACTTTTAAATTTAAAGTTAATATATTAAAAATGTATAAACTCTGTTTACAATGATCTATTTTTCTCGACGTAAACGAAAAAATTGTATCCTTTTTCCAAACGTCGTATTGTTTATGAAACTATCTTTACCACGTATCAGCATAACATAAGATTGTAGAGTCGTTTTTGTAGCTGTTGACAATAAAAAGTAATTGAAATGCAAATTAGTAGCAAAAAAACGTAAACCTGTTACTCATAGAACATTGCGTCGTTGCAAGAAAAAAACTGGCATGTGTGATTACTTACACGGCACTGCGTTGACGAATAAAAATAGAGCCGGACTTAAATGTAATCAAACTCGATCGATTTCAGTATTTAATTCAGATTTTGCCTTAACGCAACATTTCTTTCCCACATAATATCGATAGGTCTGCGTTTGACAAATCGAAAGAAATGAGGAAATAAAAAGAGTTTATTGTGTTTCCAGCTCGGCGGAGGGCGCTTCTTATTGCTTGTTTTTTCGGCACTTGAATAATTACACGAAACA
>JABFOV010006047.1:0-11197 GCA_022817685.1 Aradophagus sp. ZL-2020
ACCAATGATTTATATGCCCAAAGTTTCAACAACATTCACCGTGTCTAACTGAAGATATTTTACTTTAAAGCTTGACAAAATTTCGGAAATTTGTAGGGACCGTTGTTTCCAACAATTACACAAAGTTTTATTTTATTCTGACATTTTGAGTTGATACTAGTCCCACCTTAACATACTGATAAAGTAAAATTGGTGCTTTTGAAAACCGCCGTATAGAAGTGACGGATTTTTAAGTTTAAGCCATTATTTTGTACAAATAAAAAATGAAATTTAACATCTAGTCGTCGCTACCAGAAAAAAAGTGGTATTGCGTAAACTTATCGATCGCTCGGAGTTATCGGAACGAAGATCTTTCCATTTTTCGGCTCGCACTCGTAAATAGAAGTAATGCGATACGTCGCAGTGAGTCAAAGGTCACTATGTTCCTTCGTCCACGTCTGTTGTTAATGCCGTGAATAATTATTATTAATTCCGTATTTGTTGCCAGCAAACGGTTTATTACGTGTCGTTGAACGGTCGTTGATAATTACTCATGGATACAGGGTCGAAGCATCGAACCGTAAGACAATGCGCGGATAACTTGATGAAAATAACTCGCAGCTCTTCCTGATAAATCGACACTGATCCTGTGCCACGCGAAAATAACACCCGCGGTGCGTCACAAGCAAACTATTTCTGCAACTAATGATCTACGGCGAACTGCAGTCACAAGTGCGAAAAAAGTCGCTTTCTCGCAATTGTGAAGAAAAAATTTCTTTGCCGCAAAAGCAATGAAATATAAATTCTTCCTCATTTTATAGCGATACCCATCTTAAAATCAGGTTGCGAATTTTGCACTCGGTTGAGCGATTTTTTTTTTCAACGATTTTGGTACGAGATGTGTCGCATTGCAAAGTTATATTATAGTATATAATTGCTCAATGATATTTTCTTTTTGAGATAGCTTTATTGGAAATGGGACGAGACCTAAAACGAAAAAACATATTATATTCGTCGTACAATTACAATTACATGAATAGGTTTTATTATTTCTGTCTTTATACCCTAGAGCGATTATTTCTTACAATTTTAATTCAAAGAGACAAACTCTCAATACACTTGTGTGGTTTTCAGACAAAACCAGGTGAGACCATTTTTTACAACATTTAAATTATAGTAGTAAGAATCTAATGTGCAAAATTTTTTTTATTGCTTGTTTATTATAAAAGATCGCCTTACCTAAGAAATGTCAAATTTAGTGAGCTTAATAGCTGTATTTTCACTTACACCATTCATTCATTGAGATTACACTGTTTATTGACATCGTTAGATAAACCCGGTATTTTTATTCTAAGACGCCGCATGTAACACGTAAACCGGCTTTCTGGGAATCAGAATTATTTCCATTAAGCCGCTAGCAAAAAAGCGGAACAATATTATGAACATGAAAGTTAATGATTCGTGTTACTTCCCCAGTTTTCACTATTGAAAAAATCTACAAATTTATTTCATTGTTAATTTGAAAATAAAAAGAAAAATATATAAAAAGAAATGAAAAGTAACACAAATATGTTAATAAAATGAAAAAAAATTGTGGACAATTAATATCGAAAATTAAAAATTCCTTCAATGAACTACTAATGAAACTATACAGCCTATGATAATCGATTACAAAAAAAAAGTCATTTTTTAAAAGCGAAAGAGAAAGGAAGAGGGAGCTCTATACATGCTTGTATAGGAATTTTCCTGTGTTTATTAATTCAATTAAACATCTTGAGTGCGAACAAAAATTTCTAATAACAGAGAGCACTCGATGAACGTTAACATAAGATTAAATAAAAGTGACGATGTCAACTTTTTTGACACACTTTTCAACACGTTGATGAATTATTTTTCAAAATCAACCAATTCTTACAAGTTGATACATTTTACATAACATCATTATCTCAGCGTCCGCACGTTATACAAATCTGTTTTTCAAGGAGGAAAAAACGCTTGCATTCTTTTTTTTGTTGAATATTGACACAAAAGATAAATCAAATTTTATTGTAAATTAAATAATTTGACATTGAATGAGATATATTGCCAGGAAATATCATTAGGATATAATGCTCCATTTTTTTATATATATAATTTTTATCACTTTTTAATTTACTAAATAAAGGAATAAATAAATGCAAGATTAAAAAATATAATATTAGTCATTAAAAAATGTTAACATCAATACTCAAATGATACCTTCACAAATTCGGCGAAGCTCGCAAATGTTACAAGTGATTGAAGGGTGGCATGCCATAATAGGCTAAACGTCAAAATTAAAACTTTACATGAGATAAAAAAAAAAAACTATTTCATTGTTTAACCTTCTAGGCCGGTTTTGTTCAATTGCATCTGCGATTTCAAGAACACACAAATAGATTCATGGAAGTATTTGGAACATAATAAGCAATGAAATAAGTTTTGAAAAAAATGGCGCTGAGCCGGTTATTGCATACATTGTTGACTTCATTTACTGTCAAATATAGCGGACTTGATTGTTTTGCTCCACCCTGCTCACCCCCACAGTAAAAGTTGAGTGTAATATTTTAATCAAAAAGCGACTGATTCCAGTAAAAAGTAAAACGTTGCTAATTTTTTTTACTTCAGTCTCGTTCTTAAAAATACGATACACATTGAGTGGCGGAGGGTTATGAAAATTGTACCAAAAGTTTTTTAAGGCGATGAATAAAAATAGCTTTAAAGGCGTCACCGCAGTAATTTTAACAGAATAAATCATTTCACTTTAAAGTTTAACTACCATGCTCAACCTTTAACCTATTCATGACCCAAATACTTAAATACGTACGTTGATTTTTATAAACATGTTTTCGAAAAAAAAGTCGAGGTACAAAGTTCTGAATGTGTTAATTGTATCATTTTGAGAAAGTTCAACAACGAATGAGATTAAAAATGAACCGCATTTGTTTGTATACCTTTATCTAAATTCCGTTAATAACGATCCATTATTTCAGAATTATCGTTCGAAAGATGCAATAGAGCTACATGGTCGTTTAGCGATTAATGTTGTACATAAGAATTTGTGTTATGGGTATTCGGATTGCAATGATGAGGCATTTTCTCACTCATTTTTAAGCTGCACCGAAGTTTATTGCTTTGCCTATTAGGAAGTTCGGAGACAACTCTTAAGCTCTTCGTCATAAGACAATGTTACATGGATAAACATTTATTCGAATTTTTCTTCTAATTGGAGTAAACGTGTTCTATAAGGCCAAAATTGCATGTGTTTAAACTACACAATTTAAAAAGTACTCCAAAGTGGGGAAAATAGGTCTATAATTGTACTATTGTTTACATTTTTTATTTTAAATACATGACAATTTTACATTATAGAACACGTTTACTCCAGTTAAGAGAAAAACTCGATTAAAATTCCTATCAGTGTAGTTAATAACTTCGTTAGAGCACATGTCGTGGCTACATAAATTGGGGTATCTACAATCAATCGATCTTCAAATACCATCCTCGATATATCAATTAAAAATTATAAACTTATCTTTGAATATCGTAAAAATTCTGATATTTGGGATAGCAATTCACCCAAATAAATAATTCCTCATTGATCGATTGCTCTTCAGAGCGCCTGAAATATTATTTTTACGTTTTGTGTCTGTAATTCCAGATAAATGTCCAATGGACAAATTCGATCGGCATCAGAATATTATGTTATTTATATTTTTACGATTCATTCCAAGTGTTTGTTCATCTACAAACAGACACATTTTTCGTATCGTTAAGTTCATAATTTTTGTGAATATTACATTTTTTTGGACATGGTGACCAGAGTTTTAATTACAAGAATTATAAATTGGTTGAATATAATTATAATTATAAACAGTGTAGTAATCACAACATCTTTTCTCTGTGTAGCCGTAAAATCTTCATTATGAAATGAATTGTTAATACTTCGAAAAAGTTGATTGATAAACACATTTACTTCGTGTTCGAACTCATGAACCCTTAGTAATAATGTCTGGTCTTATCTAATTTGTCGTAGAACAACTAAACATGTGCTCTGTTAATTTTTTTATCAATCGCTTTTAAAGTCAGATTTAGAAACAAACTGTTTAACTATGCATTCTTCCACGAGCTTCGTGACGTCGCATGAATATCGTCAGTCAAAGCACCGTTTTTTTTTTTTTTTTTTTTTTTTCATCGCGAAATTTAATTGCTGTTTAATGTCTATTCGCAAAATTTAGATTATTTATTAGACTTTTTCCAAGTGATTACAATCTTCTCGAGGTATTTTACGGTGTAATGAGAATATTTTGAGTTATAAGAATAACAGTGACTTATAGAATTATTAATAGCAAAATAGTACGAAAATATATATAATGAATACACTGCTCTGCTAGAAAACAAATAATTAATTTGAGACTGTTTTTCGGATTATAAATACGCTGTTTATTTCTTAATTATTCGAACAGTCCGTTTACGTTTGCTTGCGATCAAGTTATTTTCGATAGAAAAATAGAACAGTCACATGGGCATATAAGTTAAATTTACGTCTTGTTTGTTACTTTAAATATTGGAAAACATGACAGAAATATGTGTAAAGATTGACACACTCGTTTGAAAATAAACGCCGGTGAGTTGTAAAATTATTATGTTACCTTCTTTACCGCCAATCACGTTGACACTACCGTAAATGGACAATAATTTTAATCACTTTATTAGCTGATCACTAATTACTACATCGAATGAAAATCGATTAGAAAATGGTTCTCCATTATGTGATTATACTTACAATTAACACCACTACACTAAGGTGCCGAATTACGAAATTTCATTTATAAACTCAGTATAATTGATGTAAGATACACGAAAAGATAATTATGAAAAAAAGTCTAATAAATATTACGATCCGCACTTCAGAGCTAAAAAAATTTCTCGAAGAATTTTCTAAAGAAGAAAATGCTTTTTGGAAATTTCAACTTATAAAAAATAATTGCAAAAATTTTGAATTAAGTTTGATTCTTCATTGACATCGGTACACTGACAGAAAATTGTTTAGCTCTACTAATTATATTTAATGGTTGCGGGAAATTGCTAAATGAACTACACATTTTGATTAGAATTGCTGAACTCTAACTGAAGTAACAATCTGCTACGTAAAAGAACAATTTGCATATTTGGTTTAACTATGAAATATATAACTATGAATATATTTGAGTAAACTATATGCTGATTGTGCACAGTATTATTTTTCTCGGTGTACCGCCAGACGCTTTCAGGGATTTTTGTCAGATTTTGTCAGACAATTTTGGCCGCTTCAGATTTGTTCACATTTTTCATAGTTTCACTTTACATTTTTATTTCTTTTTTTTTCTCTCTTTCTATATTTTTTTTTTTTTTTGCAGGAAAATGTCTGGATACGATCTAGACAGTTGCCTGGCAACATCTCTTTCAGATGCGCGACCCAGGACAGATAAAGACGACCGTAAGTCGGGAGCAACGTCTTGATAAAGTCTAGAAAATGTTTGGACTGACAAACAGATTTTTATCCGAGAGCATAAACAAAAAGTCGAATCAATATATTTATAACAATTTATTATTTGATTCAATTAATTTTTATTAATTAATTGAAAGTTATATCAAATTTTCATCGAAAGTTGTCTGCCTCAGTGCATAGACTTCGTCCTTGGAAGGTCAGTTAAATCAATGAACGCAATCGTTGTGAACTAATGGCCCTGGTGTCGCGACAGTTTCTCCTCGTTATTGCTATCGACATGAAAAAAATTACAACTTGTGTTGTTTTTTGTACGCGACAAAATGGTCGAGCGTATGTGTCCGGGACCACGGCGGTTATGTGACAAGCGCGATTTCACTGATAGAGTTCGGAATGTGCAGTTGCACAATCAACGCCGGCCATTCTCTTGACCGCCGCATCATCAAGCCGGTGAGCTTACGCCGAGTCAAGTTAACGAATGAGTTGGTCAACCAAACCGACGCCGGAGTCGGAGCTCCGATTAGACACTTGACCGCGAGACACTCGCGTTCGAATCGTCTTACAAACAAGAAATTGTCTGATGAACAAAATTTGATTCAGTAATTAACAAATTTTGTTCAGCATTGATGGGTCAAATTTTCATCCTATTTTGACTCCAAACTGATCGAGTTTTATCATTTTCATTCTGATTTTGACTTTGATCAAATTTGATTAGATTCAAACCAAAAAATTGTTTTTACTCGGGATAGAAAAATATTATTGTTTATAATAAACAACATTATTTTAAGATGAGAAAAATCACTGATAAAACTGATTTTGTAAAAAAAAAAAATTAATTTAACGATATCAAATAAAAACACTAATATAATAACAAAGACTTGATAAATCATCTTAATTAGACACATTTTTTTCCGATAAGTTTCAATTAGTAGCCATAATGAACACAGATATGATTCAAACTTTGAATTCTAGGCAGAAATTTATTAACATTCGCAAAGACAATTTTCAAGCTTAATCAGCGTGGTAAGGTTATAAATAGGTTTACATGTTGTTTAAATAGTTTATGAACAGTTGGAACTGTTCGAAAACGTTCGAACAGTTCAATCTTCGAACCATTCAGAAGCTATTACGAAAGATATCTAGTATAATGTAAAAATTTACAATTCGACGGCTTTGTGGAAAAAGGATCTAATTGAAAAAAAGTACGTAGGAAAACTGTTCAAACTGACCTTATTCACAAGCCTAGTTACAAAGTGTTCGAAACTTATTGAATAATGGTATGGATCTGATTGCCTTTGCTTTTTAAGAATAAAATTTTTAACCCAAAGTAGCCTTTTAAGCACAATGAAAAATGATGCAATATTTCTTTTTATATTGGTTTATAAATTTTTGCCACGAATTTAGTGCAATATTTTTTAGAACAAAATTTTAGATATACTTTGTCGGGCCATTATTGTTTTGTATTAATGCAAATACACACAAAGAAAACTAATATTTAACTAATATTGTAACTAATAGTATGTATTTTGTTGGCGTAATAGAATCACATTGTAGCTGAAGTTACGATAATATTGTCAAAAACACTTTACATATAGTAAGAAACTCATTACATAACTTATGAATTGTCGCTATAAATAATTTGACGCCGTGGGCTCGGCCCATCTCAGATGTAGGTGGCGCATTTTAAAATACGAACAGCCCACTTAAGTTGTAGATGGCACATTTTACAATATCAAACGTATCATAAACATGAATATCAGTTGTTCGAAATTAAATCAATCTTTTAAAATTTCAAAGTACGAAGTAAATGTTTTAACAATTTTTTATGACGTAACGTGGAAAATCTTTGAGGGTGACATCACATAAAACGATGAGATCACATCGTCGTATGAAGCGGTCGTTTCTTTTCGATTTAGAAGCCGGCTTCTTGGCGCTAGAACAAGAGCTCCATCAACCTTTGACCGCTCGTTAAACCGGCTGGGATGGGACCTAGATTAGTCCAGACGATTGACGGCCGCGTTTCCGAGGAAACCGAACAGTTAGCGAAAAGTCAACTTAACATTGCGAACTTAACCTCGTTTCGGTCCTCGGGGGTTCCATTTGACTTGGCGCTCAGATCGCCCCAGCGAGGCTATGACTAATTACGACCGAGCGAAGTCTAGTCTGATTATTCCGTAAACCGTCTACGATTGTCCGCTATCTCATTAGAACTGCGAAAATGCGTGAACCGTCTTATCGTTGTTGTCGATTGTTGTCACTTTCCTGAAAAGTTACCTATTTTTTTATGATAAATTTTCCTATTTATGTGAGCCTTGCATGACTCGAAGTTCTATTAATTGCAAATTTTAGTAGCCACGTCATTTATGGACAATGACTGAAAACCATCACTTCAAATCATCATCACTATTAATAAAGTTGATTACGGTTTTATTTTTCGATAGATCGCTGACTGACCATCGTGATGTAAAATAGTTTGATTTGACGTTCCATTGGATCCGTTTTAACAAAATAAGCAAAATTCATTTAAAAGTTATTTACTAATACTGCTGTTGAAATTTTAATTATGTTACGTTGGGTTTGAGATATTAAACAAAAATGACATTACTATTATATTAACATGATATACATGTGTGGGTTAAAGAGGTGCATTGGTGTAAATAACTAGGTATCGATTTGTTTTTATAAAGCACAAATCCATCATTTATAATAATTATAATAACAAATAATAGATTTAAAATATGTTACATTTACTTCCCCAATAAGACAAGATGAATATTGAGTGGTTTTTCAATAGAAGAATCTATCTATCTGCAATACAGAAATGTCCGCATAGATTTCAAATTTTATGTGGATAATAGTTATCTTTTACGTAGAACTACTGATCTTCGTACAAACAAACAAATAAACAAACAAATAAACATATTTTTATTTTTACATATTAGTAAGATTATAAAGGGCTCTTCGTTGAATTTAAATAAATTTAATGGAAGGCGAGTATTTTTATGTAATGTACATTAAACAGTTTTTTTTTTTTCACTTTTCTCGAAATTAGTTTTTATGGTGTTGTGTTTTTTTAAAAATATCGATTCATTTATTTATTTTTTGTCTGGGATTGGCAAACGAACTGTTTGTTTTACTTTATAGTAATGCAATAAACAACCATTACCTAAAGAAATAAAAATAATCGTAAACATTACGTAAATCTTTAACGGGAGGACATCAAAGTATGCGAATATTCATTGACGAAATGAAATAAGACACAGTCTATTTTTAACGTTTGGGACGTTGGAAATAGTCTTCCTATTATAGGCTAAATTTGTGACATGAAAAATCCGATCTCGTGTTCCAGAAACCCACTTTATTGATAATCAACTTACATTTACTATCTCAATCAAATTCAGCTACGAATTAGTGTTACATCTGTATCGGATACATTGTATGTTTCGTCACCGTTTATCAGCGTACAAAAATACATAAACAGAATCAATTACATTCATTATAATTTGCATCTGCGACTTCTAAAATAATAACTTCCCCCCAGTGTTGCCAGATCAGAAATAAGGAATTGCGAATCCTAATGTTTGAAATTGCGGAATGAAAAATGCAAGATTTTTAAACGATTAATAAATTATTATTTATAACAATAAATTATTATTATATAATAAATTAAATGATAAATAATTAATTCCACAGACGGGTTTTCACTGGACATTGATGCTAATTTGTAAATTCGTTCACTAGTCATATTTTTGACATTGTTACAGGTTTAAAATTAATGCAACACTCGCCACTTTTATGAATAGTCTGATCAGCTAAAAAAACTCCATGAATGGTATGAGTTAAAAGGCGGTTTCTTTTCTTTGTTTAGATTATTAAGTTTTGAGAATTTTCTCTCGTAATCGGCGTTTGATATAAGAAGGGGCAGCACATTTAAGGCAAAGCTTGGTAGTGTAGCAAAAAGTGTTCCACTAATCTCGTTGTTGTAGACAAATAACTAAAAATAATTATTATAAGTTATTAGCATTCAGAAATTAGTAACGAAATTTCAGATCAGTTATAGTTTATTTAATTGTCTTATACTTCATGCCAAAAACGGTCGATTTCTTCAACTTTTTTTTTATTGATTCTTGTATATCTTCCAATGGAAGACGGCGTCACATTATATCCAACTGTTGCAAAATCTTATCAGATTGATCTATAACTGTAGGCAACAACTGTACAATTGAAAGTAAAGATGGAGTTATCTCTCTTTGCTTTTGTGATAAGGCCATCTTAGGAAAAAAAAGACACGTAGCTTCGACAAAACTAGATCTTCAAAATCGTATCTATAAATTAATTTATTTATAAAATAAGATAAAAAGTTATCATAAAATGAATAAATTGTAATGAAATAATCAAACATATCTTTTTTTTTCGTTTGAACACTCAGCATAACGAAAAATTGACGAGCGTTGTGTAAAACCAATTATTAAATCTGATCTTGCTAAATTAATACTTTTTTATAATTGTTTCATAACACCAACACCAAGCTACAATTCATTGGGATGTAACCAATTGCTCGAATTATTGGGATTAATATTCTTTATAGATATCTTCTCGAATTGGAAGAGTTCGTTCATTCCGGTGATTTTAGGTAATATCTATTGCAGAAAAAGGTAATAAGCTTTAGAGCACCATAGAACACCATACTTATACGTATAAGGGATAAATAAGAGCTTAACCTCCAACTAATATACGTATAATATACGTAATGTTCTGTTGGGGGTCAATTCAAAGATTAAATAAATGCTCATTACAAATTACATTAGGATTTTCATTTGATATTTCACCTCGTAATATTGCTAAATTACTCTCAGACTTAGACATCTTGAATAAAATTATTTTGCTTCGTATTTTGATAACAACAAATAATTCATAAATCCCTTAAAAACGTTGAAAACATTATCTTCTTTGTCAGACTTCATTTTTAAGACAAGGGAGGTTTAAAACAGTGTTGCCAAAGTTAAAACAGAAAATGCGAATTCCGCAAGATTAAATGCGGAATGCAAATTGAATTATAAAAATGAGGTACAAAATGCGGAAATCTAAAATCGTAAAAATCTAAAAGCGTAAAAATCTATTACATATTATTTTTTTAGTGAAATTCCTTAGGATACCTATGGAATCCTCAAATTAAGTTTCTAAACGAGTAACAAAATTCAATAAATAATCAATTAATTATAAGTAAACAGTTGAAACGTTTGGAGATGAATTGGAATGGTTACTGAAATGGTGAATAATATACAACAAGTTGGGAAGCTCGAAGATTAAAGATCAAAGGAAAGGTAGGAAAACCCATTCAAGGTAAAAAAGTCTGTTCTGCAAAAAAATGAAAGTAAATGTTATTTCATTGATAAAATAATGCGTACTTTAAATATATATTTGCTTTGTATAGAGACGTAAGGGAATCTAAAAACACAACGAAAGATCAACAAAATACACGCAGAGAAATGTTTTGTCAATATAACCAAATTTTGGTAATATTGACAAAATGATTTTGTTGATATTTAAGCAACAAAAATATTTTGTCAAATGAACAAAGTGTGTTTGTATTCTTATGCTTCGTCAATACAACGCATTACTTTTGTCGATTTGACAAAATCATTTGGCTTGAAAACTATGGTTTTGTCAATACAACAAAATAATTTTGTTGATTTGAAACATGAGATTATT
>JABFOV010006048.1:0-11197 GCA_022817685.1 Aradophagus sp. ZL-2020
TCGATAATAATCGATATTAACATTTTTAGGGACTATAAGGGACCTGTAGCTAAAAAAGGGACTTTTTAGGGACTTTGTGAAAAAAAGGGACCTGTACCTAAAAAAGGGACCATTTGGGGGCCCTGTTGTGAAGTTATTAGTCGTCAACTCCTCTTATTATGTAGTTGGTTGTTGTTCAATAGATGCATAAATTGGAGAATGTGTTTAGTTTAATTAATAAATGTTTGTTGAAAGACACCAAATTACAATATCCGTGAACATTTTTTTTTTTTTTTTTTTTGTTATTATTGACAAATTGAAGCGTATGAATTAAGTGAAAAACAAAATTTTACATTGTAAAACTCGTGTTATTTCGAAACCGTTGAGAACTACACTTGTATGAATTATTTGATTATTATTTGAATCATAAAAGTGTTTTTTTTAATTCTTGTATACAATCGTTTCGTATCATGTTCAAGAATGCAAATATTGTATAGTAAAAAAATTATTAAATTTATTCCAGACAGGTTAAAATAATTAAATTCCTTTAAAAAAAATGACCTTGTCGATTTAACATTATCATTTCCATGCCCGTACAACAGAAATGGAAAAAACTGCAACGAATCCCGGCGAAAATTAGAAGATAAAAGAATAAATACAATAATATTCACGGAGATGAAATTGTTTCAACTAAATAATTTAGTTCAACGTTAACATACCATTTAAATTGTATGCAATTACAGCGGGGATTACACTTTGTAATGCAATGAAACATTTGCATAGCTAAAAATAAATTTCCAACCTTATTCCCGCGACATTTATATGTTTCTGCCTGAAAGCATGCTTCCCCGAGTAAAATGTTACTAACAACAACAACAACTACAACAAAGCCGCAGCAAATAAATAATTTGAAAGCGAAGTTGCTATTGAGGCTGGCACGCAGCTGCGTCGTGGCGTTTTCTCTCAATTCGTCAATGGTATCGGAATATAATATCGGGTCGTAATAATTTTGGAACGGTCGATCTTCGGGGCGCGCGTTTTGTCGAGAGGTACTGCTACAGCGCTGCAGCGTCTGCTCTCTCCCGTGGAAACGCGAGGCAACGCCCTACAACGCCGAGCGCACGATTTAAATAGAAACAGGTAGATGCTTTGTCAGCAATGGTACGGTAGTACAAGCTCATGATCCGGCGTTACACGGCAGCATAGCACGCCGGCACACGGTACTCGTGTTATACAATCAATACGCTCCGGTGACTCTGCACTTCGTTTCTTCGGCTCGGCCTGGCTGGCCCTAATGCGCAATGTTCCCGCTTGTGCCAACACGCTCCGCGACTCGTTACCAAGCGCCGAAATCATATTTGCCAAGCAAAGCGCCTTTTCCTCAACCATCGCCCACGTGCTCTTATCACCGAAATCAACAGCCAGATGATACCGCCGCCGCCGGGCCCCGCTCTTTCATCTCTGTTTACCTTCTGCCGTGGCGAAAATTTCACGGAAAAACATATTACACGGACGTAAAGGCAAGAACGTGAGTTGCGAAATTTGAATCTCGGATAAGGGAGGGATAATCTTTCGATAACGGACATTTTCTTGTTAATGCAACGTTAACGTTGTAGGAACATTCAGTTTCGAAATTATTGCTTAAATATTTATTTGTGGATTTGTAGTTATTTGTATTTAATTTTATTGATTTTTTTGTTGCAATTTTCACGTGCTCTAAATACATTGAAATGAAATTTGAAATTATTAAAATAATGTTAAAAATGGAAACGAATTACAAAAGTGATTATAAAAGAAAACCTAGATAATAGGAAATGAATTGACGTCTCCAAATAGTTTTGTTCATTAAGAAATGTAGGCTTTTTACTATTAAATAGTTTATTTTATTATTCGAAAAGTTAATTAAAAAAAATTCTAATATGCGTAAAGATTCCAATGTTCTCTTTTTTTCACTTCGAATAGTACTTGCAAAAATATAACACAACAAACAACAAAAGTACAAAACATTGCACTTTGTCTAATCGTCTCCAAGTTTGACTTTGTTGAAAAAAAGTTAAGAGCTTTCCATACATTTAAATCACTTGACAGAATATTAATTTGAAGAAGAAAAGTAGATTCTTACGTCTATTGAACAATTAAAGCAGTAGTAAGGCTAACTCATGTCTCAAATATTTGAAAAAACGAAATAACGAAATTTTTAAGAAATTATTATCTATTTCTAACAAAACCCAATGTTTTACGACTAACAAGTTTGTTTTCAATAAATTGGAATTTCAATCATTTTCGAAAACAGATAACGAATGAATAATATTATACGGTAAATCGGCCCGACGATGACTCATTAACTAAATTTAGATTCGAAAAGTAATTAAAAAAAAAAAAAAAAAAACTACTGCAAAATACATGACGAACTTTCAGAATACGATTTATTTAGCCAAAAAAGCTCTACAACGACAGTCGCGTTCGTTGGATGATGAATAATAATTTAAAGCCTTTGTCATTAAAGGCATTATTCGAGTCGCAATAATTTATTCTTGAAAATCCGAGCGATGTCTCGACGAGCGACGCCGCGTAATCTAAGTCGGCGATGTTTATGAAAACAAATCAAAAGTACGTCTCTCGTCAGTGCAACCGATTGTCTTTCTCCGTCGGTTGAGTGCGCCTGGCAGGTTCAGCCACGTCGGCGGCCGTGCGGAATAATAATCCAGCGGCAAAATACGACGACGAGCGAAGAAGTTTGGTTATCACGCCGAGGACAGCCGCAAATCAGGCCGCGACGTTTATATGCTTATGCGGGCGTGCGCGCTTTATTTCCGTCGATCGCATGCACACGCTGGAGTCGACGCGTCTTTCTGCCGGCGCGCACTCCCCATAACTCGCCGCGCGACTCGCTCGACCGTGTAGCACGTACAAATTATCGTCATTTTTATTGCCAACAAACAAATCCTCCAATTCTTTTGTCGTGACGAAATAAATCGCGCCGGGCATTTATTTCGCGGCCTTACATTCAATGAACATATGACAAATTTCTGTTTTGTTTCTCTTCGTGTTTTACACTTTCGTTTTATTTTATTATATTTTGTCGAGACCGAAATTCTTCAAGTCCGCCTTTTCCATGCATTACAATTCACAGATTGGCAAACGCAAATAAATGTTTCGAAAATTCGATCGTTTTGCTGTAAAAAATCGTGCTCCTTTAATTCATTTCTCCCCGATATCTAATTATCCAGACAAATGTGTTACGAAGGTTGCCGAAAAATGTGAAACAAAAGTGTCAGCGTATCGCGTGCGAGTCGACGGGTGTGGCTGTGAGCCGATTCTTCGATTCGGCCTTTCCTTCGTGAGTTTCGTCGAAGTTGGATGAAAATTCCCACAACATAACGAATAATCGAATAATTGATATCAAAATTGCGCGGGACGCGCAAAAAGTTGAATTGAATTTTCGCCGGTAATAACGTGTACATGAATGAACGAATGTGATGAAAAAAGTGATTGGATTGCGGGAAGGTTGGAAAGAAGGCGAGGTGTAAAAGGTGGTTTGAACTTCCGAAAAAGAGCGCTTGCGGAATGAGAAAAGAATCGGCTGAGTGGTGGGGAGGGCCGGAGGAAGGGGTAGGTTGAAGTGCGCCAATCATGGGCCGTTATAGGCGGCAATTACGATAATGGTACACCTCGAGCAAGAACAGCATCGCGGCCACGGTTCACTCGGGCCTTCTCCCGCTCGATACACTACTGCCCTCTATTAATCATGTAAATGGTTCATTACCGCAAGGAATATTGCTGTCCACGATCATTACGGGCAAATTGCGATAGGAAAGCGCAAACGTTCGATTTCTAAACGCCCCGCCGAGCGCGCTGTCCTCCGAGCGCGGATATTTCGCATCGTTTCACATAATCACTTCGGATGAATATAATAATTGCCATTAACATCGCACCAAACGGCCAACAATTACACCGGCGATGCGAGCCGTTAAAAGTACCCTGTCGGCCTCCACAAATCTGCCGTGGCGGGAAAATTTGAATCCCGTGAAACGCTGCGTGCTCGTTGAATCATTAGTGAACATCAACAATCGGTGTAAAAATAATCAAGCGAATTCACCGACGAGCAGACTAAAGTCTCAAACGAAAAAGGTTGAATAAAAAGAACAGCTTTGGGTTACTAATTGGACACATGTAGCTATTTGCTTTACCGTCCCCTTTCCAACGCGCCAACTTCATTTTTCGATGAGAACTTTACAAGAGCGCGCACTCATTACGCCCGGGCTTTCGCTTACAAAGCGATTTAGAGTGTTGTTGTCTGAATATTTATTCTCTCCGTGAGCCGCAACAATCGAACGAAAGAAGGTGGATTCTGTGCAGGCGTTTGAAAGACGCTTTCGCGTTATTGATTGAAAAATCGCTCGATGGTATGTTTGGTTTGTTGACTGTGTGCGAAGAAGTTGCAACCACATCGAATCTTGCATAATGCGCGTAGCTTCATTATTGCTGACTATAATTAAATGCAACGTCTCCGATATGTATTAAGCAATATTTGAATGGCTGCCGCCTGAAATGTTACTTAGTTTACTTCAACATCGATATCATGCGGAAATCGACGTGCGAAATTACAAGTTATACGGCGAAATTCATATTTATAGCGAAACGTAGTTTGGCAAAAAAATCCATTTGTTGCAATCTAAAGTTGTTAATTATTTTTTGATGACTTTTTTAACTTCCATGAACACGCGGTTTACTCGTTTTTTAATCTGCGCTATAAACATATAAACATATCAGTAATACTAGAGTTCAGACGGAAAGAAACGCTACTGCGCACAACCAGAATTATGGTCAAATTAACAATAATATTGTCACATTCACCAGAATTATGACGAATGCGACTAGAATTCTGATTGTGCACACTAGACACTTTTTTGCGTGCACTCTTTTTTTTTCTTGATTGATAAAAGAAATAAGCATGTATTATGCCAGCAAATAAAAAAATTTTAATAATGACAAATATTGTATAAATTATATTTATGTCATCGTTATCGATAGTTGCTGTTCGCTAAACATCACAAATCATTAAACGTTGCATTGTTTTTGCTCAAAGTTATGTTTCAATAACACCAATATAACTCTGAATATCCAAAACGTGATCGCAATAATAATGGTATAAAGAATTCTTTATAAATTGTGTTATAAATTGTAATCTTCTGATTGAGTTTAAGGAAGTTCGCCAAGTTGTGCCGATTTTTTTGCACTTTTTTCAAACTTTTCCATCAAAATTGATGAAGTGTCTGAAGAAATGTGGGTCATTGATTTTAAACTTTACAAGTTTGTAAACAGATTTAGGAAGTCATAATTATTTTATCAAACCCGTCACGGTCTTTCATAATTATAATATTATTTTGCAATCTTAAGTCGAAAAAAAGCTTACGAAAAAATTTCCGGCAACAATCAATTATTTACGCAGAAGTTAAATTATAAACGTTATCATTTAATTTATATTATCTTCTAAAATAATAATACTTATTAATTCATTATTGGAACACATCGGCATTTAAATAATTATCTGATAATAGAAACATCTAACGCCAACGACAAGGCCAATAAGATACTCATTTAATTAGATTATAGTAATAGCATGATTACCAACCTAACACGATACTATAGTAAATCAACTCAAAACTTCCAACTTTCAGATTAATATTTTTGTCTATATATTCATGGAAATGATGGGATTTATAACTAGAATTATGTAAAAGCAAACGAATTTCGTTGGAAAATTCCGCACTGCCGAGCGCAAAAAAGGCCTATTAAGTCTTGGCAGTGGTGAAAAAGCGCCGTCAAAAACGAGTGAATCGCGTTACAGATAATTTTGGATTCGATATGACGATTACCGCGTCGCCTCGTGACAGGTCGAGAATGCGGCACGTTAGACAATGAATGCGCCTCAAGTTCCCATGAACGGGATAGCCGGTAGATGGAAGGCGCGGCAATTACGCGGTAATTCGCAGGTGTTGTGAGAAAATGGCGGTTACTGGATGTTTCCAGCCTTAATCGCCGCTATTTTTCCACCATTACCGGCTTTATCTGAGCTTCGATTCGCCGCGGCCTACATCGTTTTATTATTATCATCAAAATGCGCTGGCTTCTCAAGAATTTGCAACAATATGCAAGCGAGACATCTTCATTGGAAATAATATTCAAATTTACAATGTTTAATTCTAAAATAACAATTTCAATATGCCACTTTTCCGTGTATTCCCTAAACTGAATATTCTCCAATTATTGTGAGTTGCATAAAAGTATTCCATATAAAGTGAATTTCAGTTAAAAAATATAATGTTATACTAATGAATATTTCACACTATTTAACATTATGTTAACGAGAGTCGAATTTTAATATTTTATATTTTTAAAATAAGCAGTTCGAGAGATAAATAAGCATACATTCCACCAATAAGAACTATGTGGGCGTGACTGCTTGCCCCGCCCAAGGCATTCTAATTGGCTACCTGAATTTATCGATATCTTCTTCAATTATCATTCCTTTCAATTTACATTTTGTAAATAGGTTTAATATCCGCCAAAGAATTATTTTTAAGCAGATTTTATTGTAAAAAATCATTATTTTGTAAGTTACAATTATTTGTTAAAAAAATTAGTTTATTGCTTAACGTTGCAAATGTATAATAAGTTCTTTTACTGAATGCAAACATTTAAAAAACGGATGAAAAAGTGAGACATTCTCTCTAGGCCGTGGCCAGTGAACTTCGACATGACGGGTCGAGAATTATAACTAGTCGACGATCCATTTTGATAATTACTGCTGCGGCAAGTTATACTTGGAAGTATAATTTCCCGTTTAATTGACAATATAAATTGCTATAAATATTGTAGTTTCATAACGGGGATTTTTTTTAGCAACGCGTGTATCAAATCAGCATTTTATCTTTTTCATTTTCAATAAATGAGAATACAGTCAACAAAAATCGTAGTCAAGGTTCACTTGTCAATAATGAGTAATCGGATGGTTGAACAGATTTAAATAATTACATTAAATATAATAAAATAAAGTTATTAACTTATTCAATTTGACTAGGATTGTACTTCTTTTGACCTTTACGTTTGACCTATGACAATTTGCGATCGAAAATAAATATACTAATATCTTATTCGTTACGCATTATGAAAATTAATAGGCATTACACGATTCGTAAGTATTAGACTTTGAGCGAAGTGAAACGTAAATAAAACCGTGTGATATTATCATAGCTTATTATCCTCGCTTAGTAACAAAAGAATTTCATAATATTTGTGTCATAAACTCGCATTGTTCATCCAGAAAGGTCGGCCTTTTTTAAGTTTTTTTGCTTCAATTCATATTTTACATTACCACTAAAAACATTCTTTTGTAATATAATACATGAAAGTAATTTGATATAAAATAAATAAAAGATCCCACTTTATCTGATAATTGAACAGCTGTCATAAAAATATTTATTATTTATAAAGTATATAGTATTTTCTCAAAATGATTAGTTATTTTATGTATGCACTAATCAAATAGTTCTAATATAAAAAAGCAAATTATCAACTAAACGAATTACTAACTCGATTGAAACCATGTGTATTTATTTTACCGAAAGTTGATTAACTCGTACCCTAATGTATTTACAAAAAGTATATTCCAATGGCATTTAAAATTAAATTTTGTTTACATTTAAATTGAATCATATCCAAATTTTTTAATAATATAAATTACGTGAGAAAGTTAAGTAACGTTTCAAATAAAATGTTATTATTATTTTATTCATATTTATTATTATTTTGTTTTCAAAGAGATAGTAAACATTATAGCTATTTCTCTATATAATAAATTTTTAAATTATTTTAGAATAGTAATTATTATCGATTAAAACACGAATTGTAATAAAAGAAAAAGGCACTGATAAAAATTTATCAAATTTCAATATAAAATAGTGTGAAAAAAGAATGGTACAACCATCTAGATCATACAATTAAGATTAATATTATTACAATCCAGACTTGTTGTAGCAATTCACTTTTTTCACTGTAATTATTCATAATCTGTTTTGAGATGTCAGTCACGTTTGTGATATCACATTAAACACGTTTCGTACATAAAAATACTTAAACTCTACCATTACGGCCTGTCTAATTAAAAATTCTCGTGAAATTCACTTTTCACCAAAATCTTTTCCATATAACATTTTGAATTTTCACTTCTTTAAACAAAAATATGTTGACTAATTTTAACCACGTTTTATTTGATTTTCAACATTAATTTATTCCAAGAAAGGACGAAATTTTGTACATTTTAATTAATAAATTTAAATTTAATTTTAAATTTAATTAATTTTTTAATTTCAAATAACATAAAATACAAAATTTAACATTTACATTATACGATAAAAAGAATATTTACGTCACGTATCATGTATATCGCTTTACTTTATTGCAAAAAGGTTTAAAACTCGTCTCATTCTAAACTTGACTCTCATTCTATTTTGCAATCATATAACAATACAAACTGAAAAAAATTATTTCCTAATTTTTTTCATTACAATTAAAGAAATATTTTTTACTTTTAATTAATGAGAATTCACAAATTGATTGATTAAAAGAGATTTTTTAAGCTTTGAAAATTTTGATAAATGTATTTTTCTCGTACTACAAAACATCGTCATTTCTTATATTTCATAAATAATATTTTTATAATCATAATTCATTGAACTTACCAAGGCAGAGGTTACAACGGCAATCAATGTTTTTCAAACACTGTCATAGAGCTTACTTGTGATTGAATTCCCTATGTGAGTCGACATTTCCATCGAGAAAAAAAAAGAAAAAAAACAAACAAAACAAAACAAAACTGTTAATGCCTCGATTGTCGCAAACCACTTTCTTATATGATTTTTAGATTTCAGAAACGCTTCAAGGTCATGGCGAAAGGTCGCTAAGTTGGCAATATGAATAAATATCTTTGTTTTTACATCACTTTTTCGAATCAAAAATGGTCCGGTATGAAGTTAATAAATCCAAAAATATTTATCGACGTTTTCATTCACAAGACAAAATACATGGCTTTCCTTTTTCCGGGATCAATCCAGCGACGCACAAAAATGTCCATTCCAGTGCCCAATGTCTAATGCATTTCTTTATTGTTTTATACTATAAGGGATTGGTGAAGTGTATCCTTAATTCAATTGCCATTAAACATTGTTCGACCTTGAAGTAGAATGAATTTCAACCGGCAAGTAAATCTTCTCGTTGGACATGAAATTGCAATTTTAATTCATCATTTCACATTTATTTCAAAATACTAGCATACTAATCACAGGAAAGCTGTAGAAACTGTGAGAAAACTGTGTTTTAATTAACAATCAATACATGAAATATCAATTCGAAAGGAATGCATGCAATCAAAACAATAAAGTGACGTCGATCAAAAACACAGTAATTAAATATGTCAGACAGTGCACGGTATTCGAACAATCAAGCTACCGTACAGCAGCTTTTCCGCAATTTCAATTCCAACGATTGTTCACACCGACCAAAAGTCCTATATTGTTTACAAATGCGGCGTGTCATTCTTTCCCTTTTCCAAAGCCAAAAAAGTCCTTCCAAAAAGCGTCAACAATGCTCAGTTATTTTCATTACACCGTACAGGTTAATGGCCCTTCCGCGAGGAGAGCATTCAGCTCGCGCGTGGAAATTTTTCATTAGCATATTACCCCCTCACTTCGAAAACACTTCAATCACATCATCACACCTTTCAGAGCAGAATTTCATATCTCTTCATTTATTACCGCTCGGCAACGGCCGATCCTACTCTCCATCAAATCAGCGTTTCACCCAGGGACGTAATATCGTTTTCGGCCAAAATTCATTCTTCTTCTTTCAATCGTGGCACTTTTTAAGTCACCGGCCGACAAAAATCCTCCGATACAGTTCACCATTGATCCAATAAAAATCAGCATTGCTGCCAGTAAGTGTTTACAGTTACATTGAAGGCATCGTCACCGGTGTCGATCTAGGGACGCGAGGACAGCAGAATTTGTCAAAAGTTCTGCCCTGACTCCATTCTGCTATACTCGAATAATGAAAGGAAGATAAAGACGCGAGTCTTCTCACAAGTTCTATTCTACTGCAGACGCGCGTCGGCTACAAATCAAGCGACTCGTTTTGAGATACGTTGGTACCGGAGACACCAACGAGTATCTCAAAGTGTCGCGTTGTTGCGAAGCAAAAGATCAGCGAGCATCCGAATCATCTCCGAGACGCCACCGGCGAATGGTCCCAAAGTTGTGCGCCACTGTTGCGAGTTGCCATGAAAAACAGAAGTCGGTCCTCCGAGGCGTTCGAATCGCCGAAAATGGAAAACGAAAAGAGGAGTTGGGGGTTCGAGCGTCGCTACTTACGAGCTGGATGGACTCAGCGGTGTACGACACGAAGCACATTGCACACTGCAAACTCGATCACTGCCCTTTACCGGGCGGCCCGATCTCCGCCGATATATCAGTATAACGATATATCATCCACTGTTAAAACCACTGACAAACGAGCAATGCAGACCGACTAAGGGATATACATACAACCGCGAGCATATATGATATATAATACAATACGTATACGTATATATACGATACAGAGGAACCGGGGTAATATACAACAGCGGGGCAACACTGCGTTGCGGGCTGTTGCGCGCACTCTCCTCGCTCAAACTTTCTGCTAATCCGTGCTGAATCCGTGATGCCCGGCTTATAATCCGAACGTGACACTGAACACTCGGCGACGCGCGGCGAGCTCTCAGGCGCTCAAACGGTGTCGTTGGCGAATGGCGAGAGTTCCGCGACAAGCAACATCCCGACGACGTTGACGACAATCCGGCCCACGAAACGTCGGCAGCCAAACTGAACAGCGTCGCGACGTGAGAGCGTCGTGCCCCCCACCAACTGGCCGCCCCCCACCCGTCCTATCTCTCATACACAATTTACGCTGCCGACGCAATCCTGTGGTTATATTTAGTGGGGTGTTTCTAAACTACTGAATCAATATATTAAATCTGTCATACGTTCTACTCGAACAAATAATCACAATAGATGCTTAATAGTCGAAATAATTTCACATGCTGTATCAATGTAGATATAGAATTCGTTAATAGTTCATGTGAGTTACCGAATTTGAAGTTATGTCTCTAGGTTACAGTGTG
>JABFOV010006049.1:0-11196 GCA_022817685.1 Aradophagus sp. ZL-2020
TGTTAGTGCAAACCTTTATAACCTGTAAAATATTTAGGAAGAAGTATGTTTGTCATACAATACTCATAATTATAGTAATTTTTATATTTATTAATAATATTATTGTATTATTATAATAGTTAAGATAAGATGTTTATAATCACCATTACATTATACATATTTATACTCAGAATGTGTAATTCGAAACACTAGAAAACGTTTTAAATTTTCATATCTTACTCTTACAAAGCGTTTCAGTCATTTTTTGTATCTTTGGGCACAAACGTTTTTCATAACATAAAACATCTTTATGAAAAACACTCTTAGTAACTCAGTTTTGCGTTTTAACACGTAAAACACTTAAAAGTGTTTTCTATTTCGTAAAACGTCAATTCTGTGTCTTTAACACTTCTTACGAAAACACCAATGGAAATGAAACACCAAATATTGTGGAACTCTATATAATGTTTTAATGTCTTTTAGGAAGACACCAAGAAGTTACCTTTTTTAAGAGTGTATGAAAACGTAATCCGTTTTGACTGAAGACTTTTTGAACGTATAGTTAAAAATTTTTTCGATGAAGACGTTATAATCTTAGCTAAATAATAAGACGTTTTCCCTCTTCAGCCAAGATATTCCGTCTTACACGAAATAGACATTTTTATTAGTGTAGAACTTTTTTAAATTATTATTCAGTTTATATGTTAATTGTTGAGTAAACTTAAAGTTTGACATTGTAAAAGCATTCTTTTGAAATAATGCTTAAAACACTTTCATTAAACAATATTTATTTCAGTTTTATAATACACTTGTGATTACAGAATTCTTCTGAAATTAATTCTTGTATTGAGGAGTTAAATGAAAGTCGTTTCAAAAGTGGAAGAACTTTTTAGATCATTGTGATGTCTGTTGGCCCGATTATCCAAATAAAATAATATTATGTAATTATTAATGATGTTAAATATAAAACAGATTCCAATATCCAGAGGAAGCAAAAAGTCTGTGGTTATTTTTGCAGAAAGCAGCTTACGATGTTCATTCAACTAAATATAAACTTAATTATTCGTTACGAATTTCATTAGGAGTACTTGGCATTACTCTTGAGAAGTAAACAAATATTTATGAGTTTAAAGTTTTCTTGTTTAACGTGTCATTTATTTTAATTTTATTATTATTTAAATAATTATAAAATTTTATCGTGCTATATTTGTAAGCAGTGTTTGCCAGACAATAATTTTGTTAATAAAACACGTTCAATCGTTTCACGTTATTTCAAAATCGTTCAAATGTTCAGAAAGTGAATGCAACCAAGAATTTTCAATTTTTGATTCTTTTATTCGTCATAGATATTTGAAGCATAGCAAAAATACAAATGCTAACGAAGAAAATTGTTGAGCTGTTAAAAATAGATGATGTTTCGTTTTCGCACGAATATACTCCTGATACCGATGCTTTTCTTGCGTACAGCGATAATTCCAACGATAGCGATAATTCTGTATGTAGCGATTCATTTGAATTTGAAGATCACTTCCCAGTTGAAAACAAACAATAAAGCATTATTCAACGTTATATCATATATGGATATTCCATATTTATAATACTTTGATGATTAAGAAAACAACAACCTACTTCTTAGTAGAAATTTGACTAGAAATTCGTTTGATAACGTTAGATACTTGTTAGTTTTATGTATGTTTATCGGAACTTATGAAACGTACTTTCTTAATAAGTAACTTATAAATAAATTTTTTAGGAACAATATAACTTGATATTCACTTATAAAATTCTCGTAAAGAAACCTGTTAATATTCTAGAATAGAACATTGTTAAATTTATTTGTGAAGTTCTGGTAAGTTTTGCTCAGATTCAAAATCCTATATAATTTCTCCTTAAGTTCTTGTAAATAAATTTGTTAACATTCTAGAATATGATTAATAGCGGACCAAGAAATTAAAAATAAAATTATTAATTTTTTATGAAATAAATTTATTATCACATATAATGATTACATTAAATTAATACCTTTATAATCCGTTAAATTTCCAATTAATATATAATCCCGCGTGGAAAAAAATACTGCCAGCTGGCCTGGCAATAATCCGGCAAACGTCTGAATCATAATGCGAGCCAGACGTCTGCCAGATGCATGCCGTACTATCGCCAAACTTCTAAAATCCGGCACTAGCATGGCATTAATCTGGAATGCATCTGGCTCGGGATTACGATCCAGACTTTTGTCGGACCAACTGGCAACTATTTTTTCCGCGCGGGTTAATAACACTTCATTAATTCTTTAGTTACAAAACAATATTTTCTCCTGTACAAAGACATTTTCATATTTGTATAACAATGTAAAAAGGAAAGGCAATCAAACAATTTAAATATTCAATAATTCTATTTATAACAATCAATAAACACTTCATTTATATAATAATGTGTCCTTAACAACAATAGTAATAATTTTGTATCTTATAGATGGAAATTGAGACAATAAGAAATACAACACAAAATTAAAACATCATCGAATTCTGCGTGAACGGCAGACTGGTGCAAAAGATATTGAAATACCTTTAAGAATTTCTCAACATTTAAATGGATCGTTACAAAAAAAAAAAAAAAATCCGGAAAATAAAAACACATACAATTTTATACAATTTTTTAATAACACAAAAATTCGTTAAATGAAAGGTCTTACTGCGATAGACTTAGTGACATTCATCATGGATTATTATGAAAATCTGTTTACAACCTATATTATACTTCTCTCGTTATAATTCCGCTCAGTTTTAACCCGCCGTTGGTCGCGCTATGATCTGGCAGCAAACATTTTTTTTCGAAGTTTAATAACTTTTAACCTACCTGATAATCGTTCCGGAAATTTTTTGAGTTTGATCTTTGAACATTACTCCACCGATTTATGAACTTGAAACCGTCAATCGAATCGTAGGATTGAAAATATGAGGTCAAAAACAATGTCTTGACATCTAAATGTTAGCGTCCCGCATACTGTGCGACCACGGTTGTTACTTGGATTGTCAATGCGGTGTTGCTATTTCGTTCGTCAGCGAAAAGCGCTCTGTGGCACTCAGTTCTTCGATTTAGCAACGCCGCATTTCCTAAGCCAATCAACATGCGAGGCTGGCAGCTTTGTTACAAAATGACGCGCAACCAGCGGCGGGTTAAGTTTAATTTTGACGATGCACTGTGACAACGATACATGTTTCATGTTTAATTATTTATTTATATACTGTTGTGCAACTTTTTATATTTATTCTTGTGACAAAATCTGTAATGGTTTTTCATTGACAAACAAACATGTGAACTTATAGAACTCTGATATCGTTGGTAAGGAGAAAACACTGTATTTTGCTTTTTGTGTTCAACTCTTTAAACTTCAACGCGCTGACAATTTTGTTGAAATTTTCAGACTTGAAGAGGACCTGACATTGAGTCGAAAAGTTGTCAAATAAACAGAAATTTTTATTCATGAAATAACAACTTTGTTACTAATTTTTTAAAAAAATTCCGTCCAAAATCCCTGTTCCATTGATCATTTAAAAAAGGATTTATGTAGGCGTGTACGTACATTCTTAGTATATAAGCAACATCATTTATTTACCAACTACAGAACTAACAAATTTTTATATGATTACAGTATAAACCGCTGCAACAAGAAGTTTAAATAAGTTTTCTTAAATTCGTAGCTTCCAAACGTATCAGAGTCGATCGGTTCCGAACGAAACAAATGTTTGACTTTGAATCGTATACGTTTTAAGTTTCATAACGTATAACGATGTACTTTTTTCAAATAATTTGTTCCGCAGATAAACAACCTAAATAATAATATATGTTTAATCGTTATTGCAAATTAGTATGTCATCTTTCTACTTTTCACTGAAATCGATATTTTATTCCATTATTCACGTCGCGCAGTGGGGCGAAAACCTAAAAAGCTGGCCAAAATATGATAACCATGTTCAATTTGAATGAAATTTCGTACTAAGTAGTTATTGAGGTTACTGATTACGATTCTGCAATCGAAATTAAAAAAAACAAAATGGCGGATCCAAAATGGCGGAATAAAATTTGCAAAAGTCAAAAAAGTCGTACAAATGATTTCAAAAGCGGTGATGAAGGGGTTGTTAATGTTGCTGATTACAATTCTCGAAATAAAATTGAAAAAAAACAAAATGGCGGGCCAAAATGGCGGAATAAAATTTGCAAAAGTCAAAAAAGTCGTACAAATGATTTCAAAAGCGGTGATAAAGGGGTTGTTAATGTTGCTGATTACAATTCTCTGAATAAAATTGAAAAAAAAAATGGCGGGCCAAAATGGCGGAATAAAATTTGCAAAAACAAAAAGAAAATGGCGAATCAAAAGTGGCTAAATTAAAATCTAATAATCGCCTGAATCGTCCGTATCATAATCAGTAGACTCTTCAGAAGATGTATACATAACGGAGGAAGAGCTTGGAGGAATTAATAATCGAAGAGCTTCCGGTCTCAACGATCTCATTTGTTTACGCGGTAGTTTTCGCAAACTGGTAATGAATGGATCTGACGACACTAACAATCGCAGAAACACGTCTTCCATAGTTTTGACTCGACTACACTTCCGTGCATAATCTTCTCTGTACCTTTTTAGTAACTTGTTGCACGACTCTTGTGCGTCCTCGGACATTTGTCCAATCGGAAGCAATGATGCCTCTACGATTTGTTTTCCGTGTATAAGTAACTTATGTACCGTAGTCGGCATGTAAAACCATGGATACAATTCTACGTAGTTTTTAGCTGTTTCTAAACAGTACTCTTCAAAGTCTTCCAAACTAATGGCATGACCGCATGAAATGACTTGCAAAATTATATGAAACCGTTGTATTAATTTTTCATTTACGCCAGAAATTGCCGCAGAAACAGTTTCGTTTTCAAAAAAACGACGAGCTGTATTACCATCATTGGTACTACCGAATCCCGGTTTGGGTTTGTCAACAATGAGTCCAAGCTGTACTCGAAACCCGGTTTGTACATTTTTTTTTGCATCTGCAACTTTTTGTTTCTCCGCTGGTGTTCGCGCTTGCCACTTTTCGATGTCTAGTTTGTATGCTAAGTACAGAAACATTTCAAAACATCTTATCCACGCATGTAACGTGGACATGCCGAAATCTAAATTTTCTTTCTTAACTTTTAATTTTAAAATATTGTCTAAGTCATTAAATTGTTTAGACGTAGCTTGACATAAAAAACATCGTTGAGTGGACGTATTGCTCGTTATTGCGTTACAAACTTTCATGTCAATCATTGTCAATGCCAGTTTGTACGACACAATAATTTCCTTCCTATCAATCACAGTGGTAAACGGTATCAATTCTTTTTCTTGATCTTTTATATAATTTGTTTCGCAAAGTGTAGCTTCGGCATTTTCATGCAAAAATTGTATCCTAATAGGCCTACAAAATCGAGGAGACGAAGGTCTAGGATTTTTCCAAATTATAATTTCTGTATTGTCTTTCTTGTATATAAGTTGCAAAGGTACAATGGAAGTAAAAAAAATATTTGCATCTGATTTTGTTCCGTCATCGTCAGTGAATTTTTGCTTATACATGCTTTGTCCAGAGGTACCATCACATCCCCACTTGCAAATCAAATTCATATTAAAAGCATTGTCGAAAGTCAACTTCATTTCAGATTTGGAGGGATAACATTTTTTCTTGGACTGTTGCACTATTTTATATGACGGGTATAAATGGCAATTATTTTGCAAGCTTGTATTTCGTAGACCTTGGTACTGATTTCTGGACAGTTTCTGCTCGATCATGAGAGACAAAGCAGAGTCGCCAGATAATTGTGTTTCAGGAATGACAGATGCCGTTTTTTTGTAGGTACTGGCGGTTGATGGATCGTTTGAATCCTCTTTCACGATGTTTGCAGCATCTGCATTTCCCGAAGCCCGAAGACTCATTTGTGTTGCGTAAGACAGTTCCTCGAGAGATGTACTTGACCGTAGCACTGCTGTCTTCCTCCGTTTTGTCCTTTCGCTGCCAGTATTGAAGTTCAACGAAGGTCGACCCGAACTTTGTGGACTTTGCTCGCATTTTGGATTGTCCATTTCGTTGAAAGCAATAAAAACCTCGAGCCAGCTTCCAAACTTGTCGTAGAATAAGGCTTCAGTGCGCTTAACTTCCTGTCATTTTAATCGAAAATCGCTCACGCTCTTACGAATTCCGGACTTGGAACCTTGGGCCAATTTGAAAGAGCGACCGAGTTGACTGGTCATTTTTGCCTCGATTATGCTATAAATAATAGTCGCGCTATCATTTAAGTGGTCCCTCAGTAGCACGAAGAGATCTTTGCGAGATAATCCAGCAATATTGGCGGTATCCATTATAGCAGAAAGAAGTCACTGTGAAATTAAGAAACAATAATTAATGTCAACATATTTCATAATTTTTACAATGTATCTGTAACAACAATTACTTTTTTCACATACATTGATAATAAATTATTTCGTACTTACGTTCTTATTTATTAGATAATATGTTTGTTTGTTGTGGTAGTAACTGCAACGGCTTGTCTCTGTAACATGAAATGAACAATCATTAATACCTTTATGCTTCGTAATTTTCACAATATACCTTGTTGAACAGTCACATTTTTTACATATTTCACTAAGCAAATACTCGTTACTTACATTTTTATTGATCACAAAATTTTTAACTTTTAAAGATAAAGTTAATGAAAATTGCTGTGCACTGATAAAGACAAGGGCAACGAATGATCTGTAATGTTTCAATTATTATCATAACATACGGTAAAGGTCGCACCATATTTACATTTACGTGACCTTATTTGTTATTTCTTTTGTTGCAACGTAAAGATTTTAACATTTATATGTTTTATAAAATTTATATTATATTATTATTTTAATTTAATTGCGTATTGACATCTGTTTGACCTTATTTGTTTTCTCATTTGTTATCTTGTTTTTTTTTTATATATAAGAGTGAACTTATATATATCATTAATTTTTCACAATTTTATTTTCATAATGTATATTAATTTTCATTTTTTTCATATAATTATGTAATTTTAATGTTCTTACATTTGTTTATACATAATGTACACATATTCTTAACATTACTCAGTTAATAAATCATGTGTTTGTTTTTACAAAAACGTGCACCAAAGTCAGATTGGCACTTTTTGGCAGCTACTTTTTTGTCGACAGCATTAATAAGTATTTAGACTACAATTCTACAAAATATGAACGTGGTGCACGAGGGTGCACATAAACTTTTCGACGCTACAAGTTAATAAAATATATCAAAAATGTGAATATTCAGCCTGACTTGCAACTCAGATTATAAATTATTATATAATTAT
Organism: Aradophagus sp. ZL-2020; assembly: GCA_022817685.1. Taxonomy (NCBI): domain Eukaryota; kingdom Metazoa; phylum Arthropoda; class Insecta; order Hymenoptera; family Scelionidae; genus Aradophagus; species Aradophagus sp. ZL-2020. The sequence continues at coordinate 7,360 of JABFOV010006049.1, forward strand.
TACTAATGTTTCACTTAATACAATTATTCTACTTACCAGTACGATGTGTAAAAACTTTACAGATTTAAAAACTATGAATCCGTTGGAAAGTTATGACCGTTCTAACGGATGCGTAACGATTCGTCTATTGTTCTCTACGCGTTTGACCTTCCGAAGGGTCTCTTTAAGACTGGCTCAGGTAGTCGGAATAAAGTAAAAACCATATTCTATTTAGGGATTCGGGCCCTTCTAACATCAGTCTAGCCAACTGCGTAAAAAAATTACTACATTTCTAAAATTTTTTTTTTTACTTTTGGCCAGCTTTTTGGGTTTTCGCCCCACTGCGCGTCGGTTCGGAAAACATTTCAAATACTTGTATCATACATTACAAGATGGCATTTCGTATAACATTTATATTTTTTTGACAGTTACTTGTTCGAAATCGATTTTACGTGATATATATATTACTAACACATCTTACAAAGAAAAAAATTGTATAAGCGGTTGTATAGCTCGTTCAGTTTATACTATATACAATGTGGACTAACTCATAAACGGTAGGTTTGCAATTGCAGTTTATGAAAACCATGACGCATAACGATAGCTCGTACATTGTAAGTTTTAAAAATCAAATAAATACAATTCCGTGTTAAATCAGCCATGCATCTGGCATACATCAAAATCAATGTGCTGATCTCGATTGATGTAAAAATACTTAAAAAAGTGTTTGTTTGCTTTATCTTACGATATTATTTTATTATAATTATTATTATTATAATTTACAACAATCTCATATTAAAAAACAGCGATTAGAAACGTTTCCCCTAAAATATAATTTTTCTTGTATTGTGTGATGAAACTGAAAAAACATTACTCAAAAGTTGAACATCTTATTTTTTTTTAATTGTGGTTTTTAATAAATATTATCAGGAGCCAACAAACTGGGGAATTTTAACTCTTACGCCAGTACGACCAATACGTAAAAAGAAACAACTTTGTTCCTCGATTAATTACAGTATAAAAATCGTGTTTTTCTTTACTAATGTGAAAACACTCACTATTGAGAAATGTTAAAACTTTTCCTGGTCGTGCTACCCCAATAAAACAAAAAATGTAGTATTAATACAAAAACAGCATATTATTTTCCAATTGGTATATTGAAAATATACATCCCGAAGAAAATTTTGGACAAAGTAATATTTTCTCTAGCTAAATTGTGCTATAATTTTCAGGAGTCGGGTAACACTAAACGATTATTTCTGAATCTGCAATAAACTGCAAGAAATTGTATTTCTTGTAAATAATGATGTAATTTACTAGTTTGAATTTTGCATGCACCCTGTATAAGTGGTTATGGGACGTTTTTCTGTAAATGTCAGAAGAATAATTGTTTATTTTTGATAGCAATTATAATTATTAATTGTTAATAAATTTTGATAAATGTTGATGTAGATGAAGAAACATTTATAGTAACATAGCTTTCTATGTGATGATATGTAAATATTTATTTGCGATAATCGGTCAGAGTTAACTACATTTCGATTAATTTGTCACAGAGGTTTATTATAAAAAGACTAATCTGGATGCGCGCAAAAACGCTACCTCTAATCAGATCTAGATTCATAATAGAAAGGAATGAGGTGCACGTGCACGACACGTGTGTGCTTTGTGCGGAGGTTAACTGCTTGACACTCGGTCATGCATTACACGAACCCGCAATTATCATACCGTACGTTATTTTGTGGTAGAATTACGCAGATTATTATCACGAACTTTTTATTTGTATACATATACAGACATAAATTTTTTCTTTAACGTATATTTAATAATTGTTACTTCCGCAAAATAATTACATAAAAGAGTTTACAAATAAATAATAAATTACAGCTCTTGTAATATTCAGCTATAAACTCTAATCAGAAAAAATCCATATGTCATCGTGAATATTCAGTTATGTTTTAGTAGAAGCGGATTATTCTAGACACAAATTACTAAGTGTCTTTTGAAATTATACAGTTGTTGTTGTTGTTGTTGTCTTTAATGGCTCGTGCTCAAGAGTCTAACGAAAAAAATTATACAGTTATGTTTGTTTATATTTTATTCAATATAATCTATGTATACATTCAGCAAAAATGACGATGCCTGCCGCAATATTTACGAATACTTATTCATCAAATTTCAAATAATTAAATTGTCGCCTCCGATTAAAAAGGTGTCATCTCGGCTTGCCTTTCAAAAAGGTGCCATTTCGGCTTGCGCTCGGATATCGTATTATTTTTTAATGTAAGTTGGCAACTACAAATTAGAAGAACGGAGAAAATCTAAGTAAACGAACAAAACCGAAAAAATTTATTAAAAACTAAAAATAAAACGAAAAAGCAATAACCAAACGGATAAAACCGAACAAAATTTATAGCAAACTAACAAAACAAAAAGAAATTAACCAAACGTACGAAACGGGCCAACATTTATTGCAATAATTAGAACGATATTCTGTGAGTTTAGTTTGTTTGGTTATTTTTCTTCTGTTCGGCTATGTTGGTTAGATTATTATTCTTTCGTATTTTATATTGCAATAAAATTTCACAGGTTTCATCCATTTGGTTTTTGGTTATTGTTTACCTAACCTAAAATTACCTGGCCTTGTTTACATTAACTTTTTAATCGATTGTTTCTTTGATTGTTACTGTTGTTACTGTTTGATTGTTGATTTGATTGTTATATTTTTCAGTTTTTTTTCTTTTGTTACTAATTAATGGTCTCTATAGTGTATAACGTGACCAAAATGATTGTAACTGATAACTAGATTTAAATTAAATCAAAAAGAACTGAAAGGTCAATAAAATTAAACAATCAAATCTCATGATATATTTACTGGAATTCTAAATTCAAATTGAATTTCAAAGAAATCTATTTCTAAATTAAATAAATTAACTCAAGACACGAATTAAAAAATAATCAATTGGTTTATTAAATAAACTGAACAAGAATAAAACTGAAATGGCCACAAAAGCCTGACTCGAGAGAAGACAAAAATGATTAAATTCGGAAACCCGAATTTAACAAAATCCTCAAATCACAATCACTCACCGAGCAGGTCACGTAACGCAGCCAATTCGAAAACAATCTCGCCTACGGCGAGGAAACGAGCCGTTTTCAACTGAAGTCCTTTTTTTTTTTTTTAAATAAAATTAACGTTGTCACTTAGAGGAATTCAAAAGTTATCGCTTTGACGGTTGCCAAAAAAATGAGCGCTGCTGCCCAAAATCTTTGGTCAACAGCGCCGTTACCATGCCAACTCGAAACTTTGAATTTGAGACTGGATAAATTCAAATCGAAAATAGATGGCGTTCGTGACCGCTCATGCTGAGTTTACATATATCAACATTAGGGTGTCCGTTATTTTTGCAAAGTGCGAATTTTTTCGGTCGCACCACCCAAAAAGTTTTAGTTTGAAAAAAAAAAATTTTTCATATTTTTTTCATATTTTTTTTTTAAAGAAAACCCGTGCCCCCAGCGGTTTGAATTTTAAATGGTATTTAACATGGTATTAGGTCTTATTTACAATCAAAGCGCCATAACGTCGCCAATTTTCAACGAAAAATTCTGAAATTTGGTATTCTTATGGTTTCAACATCACAAAATCCAAATATGAAATCAGAATTGACATTTTCCTTAATGACAGCTGTCAAAATCGCTATCAAAATGAACAACAAAATGATAAAAATCCAAAGTCATAAATACAAGTTTTTTACGATTGCTAGAGTAGTGAGTACCTCATAATAGGAAGTCGATGACGTCATCCCTTCCAGTCAAATGACGGCGTCATCGTCTTTTTATTATGAGAGATATGTGGAC
>JABFOV010006050.1:0-11195 GCA_022817685.1 Aradophagus sp. ZL-2020
TTGTTTTTTATAATAATATCGTAATGTTTTTTTTTAGTAATATTTTCTTTTTTCAAACTTCATTATAAGTAAATGACATTGGTTGAAAGATTGTGTTTGAAAATATTTTATTTATGTGATATATATATATATATATATATATATATATATATATATATATATATATATATATATATATATATATACTTCGGCATTTTTCTGAAACATTAGTATTCTGCGTGAAGTTTTATTTAAATTACGAGCTACTTACGTGGAAGCATTTTAGCCAATTGAATTGGCGAATTTGTTGAATTGAAAATTGCGTATTAAAAACATTCTAAGAAGTGATGATATGTAACGTCATCGTAATCATAATGTAGGAAATTTTCACGAATGCACCGCAGTTAAATAACTTTATCATATTTAAATGCTTGCACGAATAACATTTTTATATCAAGGAAATAATATATAATATACATTTTTTAGGAAACCTGTAATTTTCTTGTTACCAGGCATTGGAAGTTTGACTCGTTTTATATATTTTACCCGCGTGAAAAAAATAAATCTGGATGACGTATGGAATAAGATCGGAACCATATGTTATCTACATTTGGCCATATATAATCTAGATTTAACCATACGTTGAAAAATATCTGATAAATTTCAGAGGTATTTTGTGTGTGTGGGTGTGTGTGTAAAATTATATTTGCTAAAAAAAAAAAGAATTTTGTGTCAAAAGAAAAATAAAAAAAATTAATAATATTGCAAAAAAAAAATTTACAGTGTTTATAATTGTAAAGTGTAAATCAAAATTGGGCAACAACAGTTTACAGTTTGTTACTATTATTTCACAATAATATGAATAATACATTAATATTTTTTTATAATTATTAGAAAATATAGTGGAATAAGTATCATAACCAGTTTTCCGTTGTAATTTCACGTGGTCACAGCAAAACAACAAACAAATCTGCATATTCCGTTTAACGATATAACATAACAAATATTTAAAACAATACATAATTATGGTTTCAAGTCGATTTCGGCCGTGCGTCAAAACCTGTCGGAACGAATCTTATTATTATAATTACTATCATAACATCGTCCGACAAATAAAAAATGAAATAATCGTTCTGTCCGACAAAATGTAGACCGAAATTGGTATTAGCTTTGCTGCATTTTCATGCATTTTCAATTGTCGTTCTTAACTATTTAATTCTTTTTATACATTACCATCGTTAAAATAAATATCCGAATATTTGATATATTTTTAAAACCTCCAAAGCATCAATCATCTCTATAAAAGCAGATTCTTAACAGCGGCAAATTTTGCCAATTACCTGCAATCCCTACAAAGGTAAAGCCGACGATAACGCTAATGGTGAACGCAACTTTGCGAATCGTCGGGCCGAAGGCGAGATCGGCCGGCACGGTGCAAGAAAACGGGGTGCATTATTCAATAACACCGGGTGAGAAAACGGGTAAGAGTAGGCGCGGATAATTGCGAAGGCATATAATATCAAGCAGTTGCTCGGAACGTGTAAATAAATGTGGAATAACGTTTTGCCTCGAGTCGGCTGGCTCGGTGGACCAGTTTGCCGCGTCGAGTACAAACGAACCGAACCGGTGTCCCTGCCGGCACGATGGAGAGGGACATCGGAGGTAAAAATTGATCGCAAGGGCGGCGCGGTCCCGAAACAAACGGGGAAATCGTCCCGAAGGAGAGCGCGCCGAGCGATTTGCGAGAGGCGCGCCAGCGGGGGAGGGGGCCAAGGGGGACGGGGGGCAGCCGGTAGTAGCAGCAACGGCAGCAGCAGCGGCAGCGCCAGCAGCAGCAGCAGCATCAGCAGCAGCAAGACGAGCCTGAGAGGGGGGGCAAGGAATGCATGGGAACGAGGCGCAAGCGGCCCGACGGCGATTTGCCCGTCTCGCATTCCTCCACCTCCGAGCCGAGCTCCGAGCCACCGAAGTCCCGGGGCCACCGGCCACGATTAACGCCATGAACGCCGTAACACCGTAACACCATAACCACCGACCCTGCGCCCGCTCGCTTGTTATTTCAATATTTCACTGACAATTTATCGACGTTTGTCCCCGGCATTCTTCTTCTCCTTCCTTTTTTCCTTTCTTTTTGATATTCTAGTTTTCGTTCGGTTGCGACCTTCTGAACGCACTCTCAAGAATAACCAGCTGCAACGACTTTGCTGCGGAAACAAGTCTAAAGGTGCTTAGAGATTTATTTCACATTTTTCCTATGAAACATTTATTCGGGTTACATACTGTTAAGAATTTTATATTAATCCAAGAACGCAGAACTCCTTAACGCTGAACGTAACTACTACTTCTAATAGCGCCAATAACGTTGAACGATTATATCATTTTTCCACAATTTTAAATTTAATATTCAAACGTTTCGCGCTAGTCAATTTAACAAGTTATCCGCAAACATGTTATCAAACTGTATTATTTTAATTGAAAACGGCAACGTATCTTCGTGCATTGGGTCGCTTTATTTATTCTCATGCATCATGCAAATATTAGATAGTCATGAAAATGTAATTTTTTTTGTCTCCGTGCTTCGCGTGGATGTTAGGTGCATCTTTCTTGTATCTAATCGCGTAACCAAGGACAACAACTTTTCCACATAAGATTCATACCACTCTGCATTAAGCTTGATAAAACATTTCTGTATCCAAATTTCGCGATTTCGTCGGGTGAATTTCATGAATAACATTTTTTGGTACAAAAACTTTGTTGGTTTCTCAAGAAAAGTCATAAAATTAACTTTTTACAGTTTATATTTTGTATTTTATATTTCAATTAATAGAATTTAAACTTAATGCTAACTAATGCTGCAGAAAACTGACATCGTTTTTTGGAAGTTCGCGTGTTTGATCGAATTTCAAATTACAAAGCTTTTCGACAATGATAATATTCATCATTGTCGGTAAATTGTCAATATCACGGCAATCTTTTCTTATTATATTCTTGAAATATGGCCTACAAACTGCCACCAAATTTTAATTACACGGTCAATATATTTCTGACTTTACAAGGGAAATAATAAAACGACACGAAAAAAAGGTAGAGATCGGGCGAGTAAAAAAGCGCGAGACGTAAGCGAATCCTCGGCTACAATGTAACCGCGGCGAGTCGGCAGAAAACGAGCCCCCTTTCGAGCCTTGTTTCCGACTCGAGTTCGAAAAATCGTATTAGCGGTTTTGAATAAAAAGCCGATTCGAATTAGCGTCTGGTTGACGTCGACAATTGAATTTGAAGCTGCACCTATACACACTCTTAAACAAATCATATCAAGAAACAATTTGTGGCGAAACTTTTCATTTGTCTGTAAAGTTATAATGCAGGAAAATGACAATTTTTGTCTTCTTTAATTAATTTAATTAGATTTTTTTGTACCAATATTTAAATTTACGGGAAGTAAAAAGAAAAGTTTCATAATTATTCAACTCGAACAAAAATTTTCCTCAAAACTACTAATGTTCCTGCAGAAACGAGTCTTAAACTTTCTAAATATTCCAGCAATTTCTCCAAAAACCACAAGGGTCGTTCACTTCATCAGTCGTTCAATCAACCCGACATTAAAACAAATCTGAAAATTGTCTTTGTCTCGGAAGATTGTTAACAAAACAACTAGTTTCGGGCGGGGTGCGCTAAATTTTCGGCCTCGAGACAGCGCGACGCTGCCGACGAATTCGACCGAGCGGTCGGCAATTTTCGTGGCTCCGCGGTCCCCGAAGGGAGTTTCACTTTTCGTGCGGCAGCGGCCCGGGAGACCTCATTTTTCTCCCGACGAAATAACGGGCCTGCCGGAAGGAATGGCGCGCTGGCTCGTATTGAAAGAATGACTCGAGAGCCAACGAAACATTACATTCCGTTCTCACGAGCGGACGTTGACCGGCCGCACTATTTTACTAGTGCCAATGGTCGCGTTCAGTTAATCGTGCCTCATGCCGGTCGCGTGCGATAGTTATGAATTTCCAGCGAATGCCAAGCGAGCGGAATTTGCATAGATACAAACGGCCGCTGGCGAATAAATAACGCGCCGCTCCAAGGATGATTCCAAATGGACCGGCCACTTTCTCCGGCCGAGCGGAATTTCATTGAAGAGCCGAACCGACGCCGAGCGTCGGCCGATATTCAGCTGCTGCTTCACATTGGTGGAAAACGGCGCATAGCCGCAACTGCGGATGGCGACGCGACAACTCTGGCATTCCGTACACGTTTACCTCGGTGCGCAGAGCCGGCGCTGGCTCCGGGGAAAAGGAGCCGAATAATGGTTAGCCAGATTAACCGTTCAGGGGCGCAGCAGCGCCGGGCCCGAGCCATTCATTCAGATCGGCCGAGGAGAATTCGCCGGCGATACCGTCCGAGCTGCTGTTGCTCACTCAAGGTCTTTCATGAGTTGCAGTGTTTTTCGGAAGAGGTACCAGAGGAAGAACGTACTTTGTTCAATTGCAAAATCGTAATTAATTTTAGAATAATTTTCTACAGAGGAAACTTAGGAGGATATAAACTGCGAATCAATCAAAGTAGTTCTGAGATATATTGTAAAACCTGCAAAGTATATCGATGCATGTCGTACTTTGATTGTTCGTGCGAAATCAGTTTTCCAGTGTAGTTCAATCATAATGATTTCATTTTATGCTGTCTAAACAAGTCTCATTTTTAAATAAAAAATTCTTAGTTCACTGGGTACTATAACTTTTCTAAAATTAGCGTTTTATAAAATGAAACTAGACCCAAATCGTTGATAGTAATATATATCTTGAAAGTCGGCAATGAGAAACATCGTTTTGCCGCAATCCTACAATCAACCCCGCACCGAGCTCAGTGAACCCACTCTTTCCTCCACATCATTTTTCCCAGCGCTCGCAGCCTCCACCACTTAGCATTCAACTAGTAAAATACACCCGGGTCGAGTGACGAAGTCGGGCGTTGGAGTGGTAAGGCGTACATTACCAGCGGCCCAAGTCGTTAGCTTCGACATTGTCAGCGCGGCATTGTCAGCACGAACCGGCTCACGGGCGGAAAAAGCGCCCGTCGTCTTTGATCATTGGTGGTTCCTGCGGCCCACGTTGCTAGCCACTCCGCTCTCTCGGAGGGAACGCGTTTCCTCACCGGGTCATTCATTCGATCGGCTGCGATCTCACGACGATCGGCCCGAGGCTGCTGAGCCCGGAGTTGCCCCCGCTCTCCCCCCCCCCCCCCGACTCCGTCTCCCTCGCACGCGGTCCCCTCCCGCCCCGCGCCGCCCCTCCCCTACGCCCCCCCCCCGTCCCGATCTCCGTCCTCGTCGCGATCCCCGGCCCCGTGGCTCTTCGTCGTTTTCTTTATCCCCGGCCGGATAAAGAGGGCTGGATATAGAAAGAAGAGGCATAACCGACGGATCAGAAATATCTGGCAGTGCAATATGTGATCTTACCAGTCGAGCGGCTACATGCGATCGGCTAGTTCATTCACCTGCTCGGCTTCGTCTGTCCTTATTTTCCGTTCGGTATGCGCGTCCCCTCCCCGCGCGCGACTCCGCGCTCTTCAACTTTTTCTCTCCCGAGCCGTACCATTACCTCTCTCGTAGATCACGTTCGCAATCCGCGAGGTCGCAGGAGAGATCGGTCCCAGCCACCACCGTTGCCGCCACTTTGATGCCCGCCCGGTCCCTCCGGCCCCCGCCGAGTCCCAGCCTTCTCCCGGGCCTCCCTTTAAACCCATTTTTCTCCGCGCACCAATTTCCAGGTAGCTATTTATTTCCGTCCAGATGAACGCCGAGGGAAATTGGGTCCCGCGATTTCACGAGCTCCGTTTTTGCGCGCTTGACGAATCGATCGATCGATCGAACGCTGAAATACGCCCGCGGTCAACGAGGCTCGATCGACCACGCACGAGAGAGACGGCCGCGGCTTCAATGAGTGGAAAACCGAATTCAATGGATGAAAAAATGCTGGGAATGTGGAAGCTGTAACTCACTTCACCGGTAACTCGCCGGCGGTGCACGTCGCTCGTGCAGAACTTGTCTCTATCTTGTCGAACGGCGACCGGTCTTTCGTTTTTCGCTGCGCACTCGGCCGAGAGGAGTCTAATATTCTTTTGCGCTTTCGCGTAAGTCTAGGATGCGCTTGGCGTGCACTGCGGCGAGCGAAGGAATTCCAGCGTTCGCGCTTGGCTTTACTTATACGACCGAGAGATTTTTCTAGCTCGCGGCGGGTATGCCGTTGAATCAACGAGCTTGGATTGTTAATTTAACTCTCTGCAGATTGCTGCTTAATGGTCAATTAAAATCAGTCTCTCGTTTGGAACGTCCTCGGGAATATTAGGAATATAATCTTTGTTCTGATAGCTCGAATGGTTTGTAATTTACTGGTTGTTGAATCTACGATTGTTGGTTTGACTATTCATGCATCTGTGTAGATATTGTTCGAATTATAATACCGGTATGACAATCAAAAAAATTTGCCTTTAATTTTCATCTGCTAGGTTCACGTGATATGTATAGGCTTGGTTTATAACATTATTTTCACATACTTATTGTAGTAGGTATAATTTCTTTATTTCAGTGTATCAAAACAAATTTTAGGTGTCACTAATCTCAATAACACAATCTTCGAATTATATTGCAGTACGTTGAATAATAAACAATAATTTTTTAGAATAATGTTGCAAGTATTTACAATTAATATTGATTGAATAATGTATTCTTATGTTATTATTGTTGCAGAAATCTCGCCATTGGGATAGGTATACAAAATTTCCCCGAAGGCTTAGCCGTTGCACTGCCACTGCAGGCTGTTGGCTTCAGCACTACGAAAAGTTTTTGGTACGGTCAATTATCCGGAATGGTGGAGCCCATAGCCGGCATTTTAGGGGCTGTTGGGGTAACTCTTGCCAGTCCAGTGCTTCCGTACGCACTAGCCTTTGCCGCAGGTGCCATGATTTATGTCGTGATTGACGACATCATACCCGAAGCTCATCAAAGGTTTGTCATAACTGTTTTCGTCATTTAGATATATAAATAACTCATCGGTAGAAATAAAATAGATTTTTTTTTAACAATAGAAGAGAGTCAAAAAGTACCATTTCATTGAGTATTATTTGAACTATGAACATCAAGCAATAATATTTTAATTTCATACTACTATTTTTTAGTTGAAATTTAAATAAAGAAAAGTGAGTCAGGCAATGAATGCCAGTCTTAATACTGATGTTTCAGCAAGTTGTAATTGAAATTATCATATAAGTGCAAATTGACTGCAGCTTGAGTTGTAGCAAATAATAAATAAATAGAAACTAAAACAGTAAAATTAATGCAAAGGAACTGAAGTTGTAAGTTGAACTACTAAAACAATTCTGTTATGTCTCTCTTTTCACTGAACCTTTGCTATGTACAGTGCATCTTTTACCAACGATTTAAGTGTAATGCGAATTAGCATATTAGACGTTTTTCTAGCATGCAAATTTCTGGTGTTATTCGTACGATTCTTTTGTGAGGCGAGCTGAAATGACCGGATGCAACATAGTTCCCGACGGGAAGGAAGCAGACGTCTTTTATTTTTCCGGCGTTATAATTTTATTAATTCGAGAACACTGTTGAACTGAAAAGAATGAAAAAAACGTTTTTGAAAGACAAACGCAGATTCAAGCCGGCGCAAACAAGACGAACGAGTCTACTTAGAAAGAAAAAAGCTCCGTCGTCGAAGCTTGTTCCTTTGACTGGTTCTGGCTTAGGCACTTTTGCCCTCTCTGTCTCGCTATTTCTCGCTACAGCTTCTCAATGTAGATATCCCTTTCCCACCTTTTTCTTTATCTTTTTTTTTCTTTTCTTTTTTTTTCTTTTCAACTACCTTCTTCCAACAGTAACGGCGTTGGCTGTGCACTTGCGCTCATTTTCGTTTCATCTTTCATCTTTAGTCTTATGTAGATGAAAAAAAAAGTCTCTGATAACATAGCAAATCAAAAAGGATGGATGGATATTACAAAGAACTTCTTATTGAAATCTATTTACATGCAGTTTTTTTCCTCCAACACTGAAACGTGAAATTTTTTAATTGTTGAACTTATACTTTTCTAGATCAACAAATCAACTTCTTATATAGAAGAATCTTCGATAGTTTTATTGGTGTAACCAAATTAATTATATTACTTGATGGTATTATAAACAGCAAAAACGGAAGTGCTTGTTGCCAGAAGTGAAGAATTTATTCCTCTATTCGTCCGAGTCATAATTAATAAAAACAATTTATTCCGCAATATCAGAAAACACTCCAAAAATTATGTCAATGACCAGTGTCCTTTCTCGCTAAAATTACGGCATAAAAGAAATAACGCACAATAAAAGCGTCGTAGTTTAATATCTGTTGGTATACGCAAAGAACAGAAATATCGTCTACTGCAGTGAATCAAAGTTGACTGATACGTCTTCTGATCCTTAATTACTTTACATATCCCTTACTACTTATTAATTAATAAAATTCCACGCCGACTTTGCATTTTCACGTCTGTTGAATCCAAACGCCCTCGTTTCATTCTCTCATTCCATTTTATACCGACGAAACCGGCCCATCGTTCCATACTGCCTCTTTCACTTGCTCATTAACTTGTTGCAGCAAACGTCGACAAATGTCGAATAATGGAATTTCCAGGAAAAACATCCCTGGAGCACCCTTGAGGACAAAGTAGCCAATGGTGTCAGTCCCAATTGGACCAATAGACAATGCGCATTAGACTTTTATGGGAGATAAAATCGATGAAGCTGCAAAGACAACGCGACGACAATGCTAGCGGGCCGCAAGCTGGAGCATTTCTAATGTTATTCCAAGCTATTAAGAGGGACCGGCGCGTAACGCCACTGTCATAGTTAGCGGCGTGCGTACGTAGCGAATTTCTTTCCCAGGCCTAGCCTCGATGCTCATTGTCATTATAATTGGATCCTTTTGTATTTCGCGTACGATCCAACCGCCCGGCTGGGTCCCAAAGAGGAACTCCTGAGATACTCGAGCGGGATGCGCTCCCTCGGGAACCTGACGGAAAACACAAAAGTGAAAACAGATCCCTCTTTTGGGAAACCGTTGTGGGCCGTGGCGACGTATTGATTGCCGAGTCCAAATATGCTCTCCTTTTGGCGTTAACTCATAACGTGTCGCCGAGACTTAGGAAAAGAAAGCGCCGTAAACTAGTTTGCCACGTTATTATTCATTGCGTTGCACACGCAGAATAAGCGGCAATACCAATTCGCCGCGATTTTATTTGCGAAACAATTGATATCGGGTCGACATTGTTCGCCTTCCCTACCAGTTTCACTTGCAGCTTTTCTGCCAGCCGATTTCGGCAAGGCCAATCAATGGCCCCGCGCGACTTCTTCGTCCAAGCGAGTTAATCCTCGAAGGTCAATCCTAGTATTGTACGACATATGTAAGTTTTATTTTTGTGTCTATTCAGTGGGTATTAATGAACCCTCGGCGACGGTTTTGAGGGTTAAAACGTAGACGGAAGAAGGGGTGAATGTGACCTACTGCTATGTTTATTATCTGTTAACCTCCTAACGGTCTTTGGATACGTTTCTTCTTTTTTATTTCTTTATACGATCATTCTACACTGGGAAAAATGACTATGTTCTTGCAGCATTAAAAATAAAATTGACAATGCTAAGTAAACATGACTCGTTGAACATGCTGCTCCATCTTTTTGAATATCATCGAACATTCGCAGGCATTTGTTTATGTCGTTCGCGTGTTTGACAGCTGTCACGCGATACTTTATGATAAAAATGTTTGTAGTGAAAAAATATAGCAAGTGTATGCAAGCTTGGTAAATTGATTCAATAAATGTTAAGTAAATTTTGCGATGAAAAGAATTTTTAAGGAAACTCTATATAGAAATTATAACAATTTGACATGTTGACTAAGGTCAGTATTCTGTTCCTAGCTATGTACAATCTGCTGATTTTACTTTGTCATATTGTTATGGCAGCATTTCATGTTGACATCTGATCAAAATGTTTCAAGAACTCAGTATTTATGCTGCTGCAACATATTTTTTTTCCCAGTGTATGAATTTTTGTCGTATAAATGAAGTTTATTATAGGGATGGCGAGAAAGAAGAGAGAACATTTGTTGTTCTTATTTAATCTGTTTTCTTTGTATCATTCTGCCATTAATTTAGCGCACGTGAAAATAAAGTCCTTCGCAAGACCGAATACCACAAAGAAATCGTTTGCTGTCACTTGCATCTTTTTCACCTTTTTTCTTCGCTCAGTGAATAACATTGATAACGGGTCTAGGTGGCGGCTCTGGCGCACTGAAAGCAGAGCGTGGCAACGTTAGATCGGCGGATCGGCTTACTCGAGGAATTCGAATCGAATGGTACACCCGATCGATCGGGCCGGCGTGCGCGACACGGCACTCGTCTTACGGCGATCAGGTTGAAATTGGACAATTTTTATCCGAGGCGGCTTCGCGGCCTGCTGGCTTTCCGTATCGGCGCAACGAAAGCCGAGCGCGGCGATGAAACGATAATGCACGATGAAAAATACAAATTTTCTTTGGCACGTCGAAAGGAGGTATTTACCACACGGATATGATTGATGTGCTAGAACGCCCACTGAAACACAACGGCTGCATTTCGCCGGTCGTCTAAATTGATGGCCGTGTATAATTTACAAAATCAACAACCCATGACGTACAATACCAGCCCCGCATTGCGTCCGCTTAATCTCCGCTTTGCGCCGCGAAAGCCCTTTTATTTCTCGCCATTTCAACTTTGAACCGGATCGCCGGCGTCGGCTTAAGTGCCAGGGTCGTGACACCTCGCTTCCGTGTAAATTCCCGCCACTCGAAATGAAACAATACGCTTTCATTAGCGATCATTCTGCTGTTTAATTGGATAAACGCGAGTCAACATTGACTCGCGCAGAAAACCCGGGCGCCGTGATCCTTGTGTAACACTTTGCGTATGGTTGTGTATATGGATATATCTATAATATATATGTTATATATATGTGTAGAACAATTGTGATTCTATATATTATTTGATAGCAGCAAATTCTATAAATAATCATATAAATTGTTGGCCTTTTAGAAGTAGTGAATTGACAAACAAGACCGAATAAGATATTTTACTAGTTTTAATTTAAAACTTTTTTACTTTTCCGTTAGCCTTACACTTTTCTAGTGAAAAGATTGGAAAGTGCTATGACTATTGTTTAT
>JABFOV010006051.1:0-11195 GCA_022817685.1 Aradophagus sp. ZL-2020
ATATAACTAGTACGCGTCTCGTCTCACTCGTTGCCGCTTCCATATATTTATCTCACGACTCTTACAAGACAATTAAGCTTCTGTGTGCTAGTCTCTGACAGCCGCTAAACAGATCTAGTGGAGTAACATGATCCCGAGCGTCATACAACATGACTTTTTTTATTCGTTTTGTTTTTTTCATTATCTAAGACCGCTTTAACCTTTTCAAAATCCCAGTCATATGTTTTTTGATATTTTTTTTTTTTTTTTTTTTTTTTTTTATAATAAGTTTTAAGTTGGTAGTTCAAAGACGTTTCAAAGAGCTACCAACATACAACATATTTGTTTTCGAGTTTAATATAACGTTTCTAAGTTGGAGATAAAATGAACGCTTTTCGTTATCGTTATTGTGCGATATTTTGCAGTTGAATTTTGATTCGAGCTTGAATTTGTTTACTGAAATTCATTCAATGAAATCCCTCGAAAATTCTTGAACGTTCCGTCGTCATCGTTGGACAAAGACGGTCGTTTATAAATATTCCGACCGGCCTGCTAGAAAGTACACTTTTCGCAGTTGCTATGGAAACTTGTTGTCTTATACAGATAATTAGTAAGTCTGACGAACAGAAACATTCATGATAAAAAATTGTCAATACAAATCACATTTTACAACAAGCCATTGTAAAATTTTGATTTACAAATTATTACGTGTACTATAACTGGATATTTTCATTTACCTCCTAAAAATCAATACATCCATTGTGTATTTATTTCGTTTTATTTGAGACTAAAAACCCTGTATTACGTTAACAACTTAAAAAAAAAAAAAAATTAAGAATAAAAATAAATAACAATGCACAAACGTGTATTTGGAAATTCAGTTTCAATTATCGATACCGTTCAGCTGAAAAACATTCATACAAAACATACACGACATTGAAAGTTCTATTATTGAACGAAATAAAAAGGTAAAAAAAAAAGTACAACAATCCACTGAAACAGTCTCAATTAATCAACCGCGCTAGTTTTAACACTGCAACTAATTAAATCACCAGCTCAATGCTAGCGTGACGAAATATTTGCGGCAATAAATTTGTACCGATCGGTCAATCGGACAGCCGATTGCAATTAGTCGAAACAAAGCAAAATGTCCGTCGCTGATTACTCTGTCAACGCACAATTATTTCTACAAACATAAATCTCGGCCATTAGTTGTCGCGAATTTTTCGCCGCGCCACGCGGAACGTTACGCAACGCACAATACCGCTAGCGTCGCCGTATCTAATCTTATCAATGCGCGGCTTTTCAAGCCGCCGTCGTCCGGCGACGAAATCGCTCGAGCCGTACTTAGTCGATGAAATAGCCGATGTGTCTTGTGCAATTAGCATTATCGCGCGGCCGCCAATAAATATCGGCCGTTCGGCAGTCGAAAGCTCGCCCGTGGAATTGTCTTTGTGTTAATTCGCGATCGAACGGCCGGCGGCGAATTTCGATTCGCCGCGACGACGTTTCGCGGCAAAAACGCGAAGTCGGCGCCAACGGCCTGACAGAAATGTATGCGACGCGTGTACTGTCGCGGCAACACTACGAATGCTAATCGTCACAATACGTATACCAGTCGTACGTATCATAATCTGCATATCGGCCGCGAATTTACATGTTATGCTAAATACCGTCAAGAGTTGTAACGTTTGTATCAAGTGGCCCGACGCGAAAGTCAGACGGCCCGGCTTTCCCAGCCCGATCCTGCGAATAAAGCCCGGCGATCTTGTTTGCCCGGCTAGTTGGCCGTCTCGTCAAATTTCTCTGACGCAACGACTCGTTATATAAAATAATTTCATTGTCCCGAGCCCCGCTCGATCGATCGATTCGCTTGAAAAACAAGTTAATTGTGTTTTTCACTTAACGTTGTTAGCGTAATAGCCCGTTAGCGTAACTTTCTCTCATAGACAATTATTTGTCTTTATACGCGCTGTCAAAAAAGTAATACAAGACGTGCCTTCAATTACAAAGTTGTTCGGAAAACATGAGCCGGCTAATTAACTCGCGCGCCGTAATTCAACGCCTTTTTTCTCATCGCAACGTACAATTTCGTTTCGTTCGTTGTACATTTTCTCAAAGCGCGCAAGCCAAGACAACAGTTTCGACTTCGAGCCTTATCTCCCCTTGCCTTTCGCTTCGGTTTTGATTTTCGAAACTGATTACCTGTCTTGAATATTCCGGGCACATTTCCATTTGATATTTTGTCAAGGTGAAATCCTCTTGCAATAAAAAAGAATGTTTTCGAATAGGGAACGAGCATTCGCGTTGTAATTTGAACGTTCTGAATTGCAACATAAATCTTATTGTAGTGATGTGCTAGTTTACAATGTGTTGTAAGCAAATAGGGTAAATTGTAATGTCAAAAAAATATATGTATACGTACATAAATTTATTAACAAATTTGTTTTGAAATCTACGTGTGATGTTACAATTTTAATAAACAAACCGTGAATAATTTCAAAATTAATAACTGAAAACATTTTCTAGCAAACTTCACACAATAGAGGAAAAATATCAAGAAGATAATATCTCTATTTTAAATTACCATTTCGAAAGATTTATAAATATAATACTTGTTTTGCGACAGACTGAACTAAAAAAAATTGTTTAAATTGACTTATCGCAGCATTCAAAACATAATCTGAATTCCAGAATTGCAAACAGCAAAATTCGATGTTTTGGACGCGACATCGAATTTGGAAAACGCATAACGAAAGAACATCCGGATATCCTGGACGTCAATATTTGCCAACGTTTCGAGCCTCGCGCGTCTCATGCATAAGTACAAAGGCCTTATGATCTTCAAACAGCGTCTAATCTGTTGCACGAGGGAACGTCCCGAAAGAACGAATCAACGAACGAACGAACGAACGAAATGCGGCAATTTCGACGACGACGCTTTTCCGCTCGCGCCTCGTGAATGAATAAAGCCGTCGAAACGTAGACGGCGGATTAAATGTTTGAAAAATGTTGACGCGCGACGTTCTTGTCGGCGTATCGTGCAGCGCTCGTTTAACAAGCGTAATTTCGTGAGGAGCGGCCGAAAGGTACTCCCGGGATTATAGGCAGATTTTCGTTTAGATGCAAATACGCCGCGAGTGCCGGTCTCTCAGGTGTTTTAATGAATAATGACTTTGCACTTGGGAGAAAATTTGCTACACGCAGCTGCCTCTAGCCCGATGTTTCGCTTCACAGAATTTCAAACATGAGTAATTCAAGTTACGAACTAAATAAAAGCTGTGTTTGTGAATACGAAATCGACCGATCTTTAGGCGCACTGCTACCAACTATACTCAACGTCGTATCGCCGTTTCGTTTCTTCCGCAATTTCGTCTCACCTTTTTCGTTTCTGAATGATATTACTTTTAATTGGCGAATAAATGAATTGCTTTTGTAGCAAATGTTCCGAGAAAATTGAAACAGCGGAAAGTGTGCATAATTTGAAAATATTTATATACTTCTCAGTATCGTTCAATATAAACACGTAACAATGTATAAGTTACTTCACTTATTCGCTCGACACTAACACTTGGCTTCTGCATTTAATATATTTTGTACGA
The DNA here is from genome assembly GCA_022817685.1 of Aradophagus sp. ZL-2020. NCBI lineage: Eukaryota > Metazoa > Arthropoda > Insecta > Hymenoptera > Scelionidae > Aradophagus > Aradophagus sp. ZL-2020. The sequence continues at coordinate 3,582 of JABFOV010006051.1, forward strand.
ACACATATGTTTATCAAATATTTGCATATTATTAACATAATTAGCTGAATATTTCATACGTACAATAAGAGTAATACGTGAATAAACTTTGTTGCAAAGTGATTGCGGATACAGATTAAAAGTATTTTATTAATATTTAATGATAATACTGTGCTACAAACTGTGCAGCGAAACTATAAAACAGTTATTTTAGTACAGATTATTGGAGTAAGTACATGAATTTACACAATACAGAGTACGAATTGCGCAATTCGAATAAACATTTATCAATAATTTTAGTAGACGAATTTGACAGTAACATCATATATGATGAATATATTTATAATGAAAGTCAAATTCAAAGTTGAATACAAGTTATTAACTAATTGATGTGATTAATGTACAACATTTTTTATTAATTGTTTATTTATTAATAGCTGATTTAATTTCGCAGATCAAATTTGCACACGCAGTTTTCACAATGCGATCCTTCGTTACGTCTTTAGTATAATAAAATCATGATCTCGGCGAAGAATTCGAACGAGAAACTGACTCGGGAACAGCTAGACGACACGTGCACCAACTCGAAAAGAAAGTTGCCTCGTATTCGAACAGATTCGCGGGCACAACGAGCGCCACGAAATTTCGCTCAGCGTTTCCGCACTCTCCCGCAAGCACGCGACCAACAGCCGTAAAAACTTATCGATACGAAAATTTCAGGCGATCTCACTTTCGTCATTCTACCACCGCTGACCTAGTTTCGTAACGCGTCCAATCAACAAGGTCGGTATCAACGAAAAATCGTTGGATCGTTATCTCGAACCAACGAGCTTTTGTGCCCCAAGTTTGAAACGTTGAATTTAAGTGGACTTAGACAACTCGAGCTATCGTGTAACGAATTACGTGACGTTTTCGAAGATTTCTCACCACAACTTGAACGCAACTCTGTTCCCTTTTTTCTTATTATTATAATTACTCGTTTCTTTTTATATACGTCAAGTAGTTGTGCATAAAATGAATTGCACTTAGAAAAATAAGGTTTACGATTTTATTAAACTTTTTCCACGTGCATAAATGGGTTACAGCAGAACAAAATTACGAGACAGGATATTAAAATAGAGTTAATTATTGGAGTTATAAACATAAAACGTTTTGATTATTTTAATTAAATCGACTTTAGTAAGTTTTACGAGTGAATGTTGAATTTTACATTTCCTGACAACGCAAATCTTGACAGTAGACTCTTGTTCAATATTCGCATATAAATTTCAGACATGTTAATTCATATTTCGTTCTGTCGTTCGAGAAATTAATCCGAGCTTGAATTCACTAAAATCGAACGTTCGATTCTAACGTGTTTTAAAGATAATCTTTTTAATACGTTGTTTTCTATTATAATCCTCTTTGACAAAAATAAGCCACTGTGTATAATAAAAACCGTAAATTTTTAGGAGGAATAGATTTTACTGTGACAAAAAAATGCACATGTAAAAAAGAGTTGTTTTTTTATGCAAAAACGGAGTATTATAATTCCATATAGTGTTTATTTTATTGTTAGCGAAACAGAACTGTAATAACAGAAAAAGAAAATGAAAACAAATCACGTTGATTGTTGCGTGTGAAATTTACCACAGTGTAAACGTCAAGTATGGAAAAAAAAAATAAAAATTTGAAATATGTGAAAACTATAAGACAAATATAATGAAACAGGTTACATATCATTATAAGAAGAAAAAACGATGTAATAAAAATTACTGACTTTGTCAGAAAAAATTTCTGTAATGATACATAAACACATTTATTATAATTTTTTTATAATTTCAAACTTTTATTAAGAATAAATCATTATTTTTAATTTTCTTAATTTTAAATTCGCCGTCATTTATTGTTTTCATAACTCATACTATTAAGCGCGCGATAAACTTTACGCGCATACTTGATTTCGCAAACGAATATTCCACTCACCACACTGAAAATGCAATTTATTTATTTCAATTATAGATAAAAGCCGGACCGCACTTTGGGCTCGTCTCTGTCTAAAGCTCCACCTGACTTCTCGACATCTCTTCGAAAATGTTTACAACATTTTTCTTCGAATTAACATAAACTCATTTGGAAGAAACATCAAAGCGAACATCTTCTGTCCCCCGTCGGAAGGCATCATTCCGAGCGAAAGTGATTATTTTCGAGCGTACGCGCGCGAGATCGCGATCGCCGGTAAATTGTTTGGACAGCCGCGCCGTCATTACGTATGCTAATTGCCGATTTACATTCCTCATCGGCTCGGCTCGAAAAAAAAGCCCGACTCGGGGAAGTGGGGGGCAACAACAAGGAGTCGCGAAAACCCGTCCAGGAGCAAAAATGCCGCTCGGGAAACGAGCGGCCGAGCTCGTTGGTGTCGGAGACGAGTGGTCGCGCGGCGCGCCACGCCATCGCGGACTTTCCCTTGCGAAATCAGCCAAGCAAAGAGACGATAACTGCACGAAACTCGTCTGACTTGCCGTCTGCCGGTGACGGTATATTCATCCCGCCTCGCGCGATACCTGTCCATTTGCGCAACCGTACAATTTGCTCGCCGGCGAGCATCCAGCGGTCTCAATTTCGCCGTCGCCGAGGCTTTTTCTTCGCGGATAAGCAATGCCACCAAATTGACGACAACTGCGGGGAAAAAGTCCGCAACCGGTTCGCTCGCGATTCGCATTTTTCCGCCTTTAATAGGAGCAATCAAGGTTGAGCAAACTTGGCCGTTGCTCGCGCGAAAATCGCCGATCGCACGTTTGATTTTGATCGACGACAGCGGCTCGCGGGGCTCCGCGCTTTCGTCGGGAAAACTCGGCCGGGAAGATTGATGGCGGCTGATTTGTTGGGTCCGCTGCTGGTGGCCGCGAGTTCAGTAAATACGCGCATCGATCAGCCCTTGTCGCCGAGTCGATACAAATGTGATTTACCGGCCGTCCGTCTGCGATTGTTGGCGCGGAGCGCGGCAAATGCGGCCGGTTGCCTGATAATGAATATCATTAATAAGCACGGCAAATTGACACTGCGGCTCCCCTCCGTTTCCATTTCCGAAACTCAATCATCGCGCTATTGACGCGCCGCGATCGACCGTGCGGTATTGGCCTTGACGAGCGAGAGGCACTGGCCGATGAAGTCGTCCGAGAGCGTGACGGTCTGCTTCATTTACCAGCCATATTGTATCATTTCTCATTGTTCGACGTGGTGCCATTGGACGGTGCTTTTTCAACGCGGCCGACGCTCCGCGAGCCGATCGATCGACCGATCGACTTCAAAGTCCAATCTGCGGCAACGCCGTTCGCCGGCCGGGAAACGGCTCGCCACGTAAAGCCGTCATAAATAGCGAAAGCGTAAAGAACAACAACCCTAAAGGCTCGCCGTAAACTCGGCTCCCGTTTATTATCGTCGCAGCGAAACTCGGCGTCATAAGTTCCGGCCGATCGGGTCGTAAAGTGCCGAGACATCGGCAACAACAGCGATATAAGATGTAAGATCTCGGAAAAGAGTTGGGCGCACCTGTGATTCATTAATGGCCGCCGACTATCTGGATGCCGGCGGTGAAAAGCCCGGGGGTGGCAGGGGGAGGGGATCGATGGGGTCTGAGGGGGGTGGGGCGGGGTCGGAGGGCGACCGCGGGAGCCGAGCGTAACGGTCCCGAGCAGACTGCGCGCATGGTTAATTTGCGTGCAATATGTCGTCGAGTCGGTAGTCTCTTGATGCCGGGCGCACTAACCGTCCGGGCGATTTATATCTACTACATTGGTATCAGATACAAGTGTGTACGAGTCGCGGAGAGCAACTTGACCGAGTTTTGCGCTAATGGGGGCCCCGCTACGATCTCCAGGCTATTTCCGCGCAATCTCCGACAACGACTAACGAGATTGCCAATCGACACCGTCTATATACTCGCGCGAGCGCCAATCGCGTTGACTTTCGATTGACAAACTCTAAATCCCAAGCGCGCTCTCCAGCAAGTGCGCCGGCGCAAGATTTGTCCTGCAAATTGCAGATTTTGTTGGCGAGGAGGGGGGGAGTCCGTCGGGACAACCATGTAGCGAATTCTGGGGAGAATGTTCCTGTGTATTTAATGATAACTTGTGTAATGTAAACGTTAAATTATTACAAAAATAAAAAAGAAAATCTGAAAACAGTATCATATTGTCGAATTCAATAAGTTGAAATGGGTATTTTGCGATGGATATGTAGCTATAGAAAATGTGTACATAAAATTTACGGTTTTAAATAGTATTACAAACATTAAGAAAAAGAAAATATTAATGTAACTGTTTAAATCGCAAAATGTAGACATATTTTTGTCTGAGGGTATAAAGTTTGAATTTACGGCTCAAAGGATGTTGCAAAATGCACAAGCATTTGAAATTAATTAATGAATAAACGCAACCAAACTGTTGCTTGCATGAAATTTCCAATTAATTATTAATTATGTGCGTTATATATAATGTACGTGCTTGAAGTTAACTACTTATCGCAAGTTCCTTTCAATCTAACATTTAAATTGATAACACCTGCATTCAAAAACAGTACGTGGAGCGAAAGAAAGCAAACAACGCCTGAACTCGATGTAAAACTTTTTTCCATTTCTCGAGATAATTTGCATATAAAAACAGTAGATCGACGTCAGCTCGATGCGCGCAATACGTGCGATACACGGGGTCTTTGAAATACTGCAAAAAGAAATGGAAAGGTTGCTGATCGACCCATCCATTCATCTCAGTGTTGAGTCGGCAATTCGAGTCGGCCAAAGTGACTTGGCGAAGGAGGTTTACGTTAGTCAGATATCCGGAAAGGAAGGGAATTTAATGTTCTTTCGTGTGAATGGGATCTAATTGAAGCGAGGGCAATAAGGAAACTGCAGCAGCGAACCTATAACCAGGCTTCTAGTTAGATCTCAATCGAATCGATTTAGTGCGGAGGAAGAAGAGCGTGAGCCCGGCCTGGAGAGACGACGCCGCGGCCCGACAATGGCAAGTTTTGTTTGAAGGAAATTGTGTGGCGGCGTGACACTTCGGATGTGCTGTCCGTAATTGAAAATATTATGGTTGGTGTAACGAACGACGAGGTTTAGTGGGGTCGTTACAGAAATGGACTTTCAGACGTTTTGGGCTTTCGATACCGTGACTCGGGAAAGTTATGCCTTTTTACGCGCGTGGGTTTCACGACGAAGAATAACTGCCTTCTGAAAGCGGATTATGTTGTAAGGCTGAACAGGCAACGTTATATACCTTTACTTATCGCGCGCGCACAAAAATTAACTATAAAAATAATTGACTTTCTGGTAAAAGGCAGGATGTTGTTCGATGTTACTGGAAACACCGACATCTGCAACGGCGCATTGCAAAACTTGGGAATACTTTTTGTTTACGAGAAAGTAGGGAAAACGTGAAACTGATAATGTGATTGGTTGTTGATGATAAAAATAGGATCGTCATTTGTATATTTGATACGAATGATAGTATATTCCTAAATTCGCGTAAAACATTTAAATAACATTCGGAAAATAATATTTATTATATTGTTGTAACTTACCAAGAATATCACTATCAACCTTTGAATAAAATATAGTCTATGTCTCTTTTTCACAGGCTGAGAAAAACGCAGGAAGAAAAGTTACTATTTTCCATTACTGCGAGGACTTTTTGTCGAAAAATAGGAATTTTACTTCTAAACATAATAAAATTGAGTCTACTTAACAATAATTTTTCTCTTTTTTACCGTAGATCTTACAGTTTTTTTTAAATAAAATTGCGCTGTTTTATTCATTTTTTGAAAAAAAAGTCCACAACGGAATGAAACACCGTAATCCTGTATCTACTTTGCAATAAATTACTTAATTTCTCTTGGAGCACTGTTCCTACCACTGTATCATCAAACACTGACAATTCCACAAACTAGCGATTATTAAGAAAACGTCATTTAGCGCTATCGAAAAACTTTTTACATTTCTTAAAGCGCAATTAAGTCCAAAGTTAAATTTCATCGTCCATGTAATTGAAATAACGTGAAATCCAGTGGAAAAATCGGCGATTCGGCCGGCTGAATCGCCGACCCGCGGCCCCGGCATTAATGCATTCAAGAACAAACGTGACTGTTAAAAATCGCAGCCGTCGATGTTAACGGCCGGTAATGAGAATGTAATGATTTGGATAAAACGCGAGTTTGGAAATTGTTGGAGATAAAGATTAAAGCGGCGCGTTCGCGGAAATGAGAATGGTTATTGGAAAAAGCAGCCGGCAAAAGTTTTGTTAATGACCGCGGCCGCGGGCGAATTCCGGGGCAACAAAAATCAGCGGCGTTCCAAGTCCCCGGGCCGGAATTCGCCGGCGAGAATCGACAAGAAGCGAGCGTGATTTCCATTTCATTATCGGCGGGTGATTGAATCAGCGCGGACGCGTAGCCGGGGAAAAAAGGAGGAACGGAAACAAGACGAGGCGCTTCCGTCCGGTGACGAGTCCGCGCTGAATCTCATCAAGCGCTATCGCTTCATCGGCCGGGCGCTTTGAAATTTATAATCGACGCTCATAATCGCGCGGGTCGGTGCACGCAGCCTCGAGATCGCGATAGGTAAATCGAGGCGAAAAACGCGCATAAATCGCGCACGCGGCCAACTAATTGAACGGACACCGCGGACCGGCTTACGAGTCGCCCGGCCCGACGTTTTCCTTTTTAATATTCATGCGTTGGCCGTCACGATCAATATTCACAAGTCATTGCCAAACGCGTCGCGAAATAAGAGCGCGCGCGCTTTTCGCGCCGGCCGATTTCATTAATAAATTAAATTTCTCGCGCGTTACTGACAATGTTGCTCGTGCGTGAGTTCAATTACGACGCAATTTACGGCGCCTTTATGCAAATCCCCCGCGACAAAAAGTCCAAACACTTTGCATGAATTAATTTCACGACACCCCGAGGCCGCGAGCGCCGCGAGCGCCTCGTCGCCGGTCCGTCTCCCTCGCGTCGTCTTTCCGCCCATCTCGTTTCCGATAAGAATGCCAATCCGTAACTCCGCGTTATTTCGCTCGCGCCTTTTTCTCCCCTCCTCCTCGTCCTCCTCCTTCGCTTTCCCGCGCAAAGATTTGTTGCACCGCCGGCTAACGCGCGTTTTTCAATTAATAAGTTTCGCGAGTTATTGCAGCGCCATCGCGCGCATTAACGGCCGGGCAATAAAAATGGGATTGGTCAGTGGCGCGACCGTGTCGGCGAATTAAAACGGCGCCGCGTGCTTCCGACCGTTTCTTTTCCACGGCTGTTTCTTTTCTAGCTCCGTTATGATAACGCATCGGGCTGATGTAAATCAAAGAAACTGCGCGGTTAATTACAATTATAATTTAAATTCCGCGCCACGGGGAGATATTGTTTGAGCAAACGAGCGCGGCGGCGTGCGTAAATTGAAGCGTTCGTCTGTTGTGGGCTCCTGTTACAGGGTTGTTACGCTTTTGAATTTTAAAAATTCCCTGACTTTTCCAGGTTTTCCGGTACACAAAAATTGTTTCTCCAGCAAAATTTTATCATAAATAATTTCCGTTTAGTTTAATAAATAATGTTGTAGGGACAATACTACTAATTCTGAAAAATTATAATTATAAACAAATGTAAATAATA